>ML789347.1:563354-574489 GCA_009831015.1 Picea engelmannii
TGAACAAGAAGTTGTCTCATTGAGGAAGAGCTTAAGAAACTCTCAAGTGCCAAAATACTTAACACATCTTGGATGCATGGGTGAAACTTCATACAAAGAATATGCAAATACCAACAAGAAGGTTGAAGAAAGAGCTACACAGACAGTTAATGAGAAGTGGACCAGGATACCAGAAAGAAGGAATGATTACAAAAGAGATGAATATCGAAGAAGACCTCCTACCTTCAGGAATCAAAGAAGCTTCAATCAGTATGAAGGAAACTACAAAAGAATAGATCATGAACCTATATGGACTACATCACAAAGAATCCCACTTACTCCAAAGTATCAAAATTTCTTTCTTGGTCATTGTTATACTTGCAAAATTTTTGGACATAAGACGATTAATTGCAGAATCAATGAAAGGAACACATACGCAAGAAACATGAATAGTGTAAATAGAAGATATGGAAATAATCATGGATTTGTCAAAAGAAGTTCTAATTCATTTTCCCCATTGATGGACAAAAATATTGCATGCTACAAATGTAATTATTTTGGTCACAAAGCATGAGATTACAGATATATAAATAAATATGTCCCTATGCCAACCACAATATGGAGAAGGAAAGAGATTCCAAATAATGAAGATTGTTGAATAGAATTGACTGCTGAAGAATGTAAAGAAGAAGATGAATGGTACATAGACAGTGGATGTTCTTCACACATGACCAGGGATCAAGACAAATTCATCAGCTTGAAGAGAAAGGGTGGCAATGTTGCATTTGGAGATGACTCATCTACCAAAATACTTGGAGAAGGTGTAGTAGAGCTTGGAAGAAAAAATGTAAAAGAAAAGAATGTTCTATTGGTTGAAGACTTGAATCATAATCTACTCAGTGCTAGTAAAATGTGTGATCAAGGATACACTCTTACGTTTGATTCCCGAAAATGTAAAATCAGAGAAAATAACTTAGGAAGATTGGTTGAAACTGCAACAAGAAGACCAAACAACATATACATCCTAGACATGAAGAAGATAGAGAAGACAGAAGCCACACAAAAGGATTCTAAAGAAGAAAAAATCCCAAAGACAAAAAATAAGGATGAAGTATTATTGAGTGCCACATGTTCAGGGGGAGCAGCCCCAACAAAGAGAGTTACATTTTTCCATTAAACTCAGGGGGAGCAGCCCTAACCTTTTCCATTGATGTCAAAGGGGGAGAGAAATTGGGATCATGATGATAGGGGGAGCATGACTATTTCCATCAATGACAAAGGGGGAGATTGTTGGAATATTGGTTGTTGTCATTGATGTCAACCCTAGTCATGGGTTTTGGACCGCAAGATTGATAAAGGTATTTGGACATGAAGTAAAATGCACATGCATATAAAAAACCCATGAATGGATAGTATACATCATGTTGTTTCCGATGGTATGTGGCACGTCACGTGGATTCTCATGGTTGAGGAGAAATGAATTTTTAAATATGACAAAGTGAACTAAAGAAGGAAGTACATGCAGTCCCTGAAGATAATTAAAGAAAAGAATTATAAAATATGAAAGTGTCAAGTCGGCCCTAATGTTAAAATGAAGTGACATAAATGGTATAAATAAACATCATTATACATTCATTTTGATACAAATCGAATTTCAGAGGAAATAAGAAGTAAAGAAGGTCGGATTTCAAGGGAGGATGAAGTCTTTTGGTGATGTGTTCTAAGGTATGTTATTTTCAGGTCATCTTACCATTTTTGCTATAACTTTTTTTTCTAGAACGATTCAGATGGTGAAATCGATATGGTATTGAGAAGACATATCAAGGTACCTCTGGTAAAAATTTAATCTCTTGATTCGCTATAATTATGGAGATACACTCTGTGGAAGATAGGGTTTGTGACCAGTTCTGAAGCTAGTCAATAAACAGGTGTTCCGGGTAAAATAGTCATAACTTCTTCATAGAGAATCCAAATGACGTCGGACAAATTTCATTGGAAATAGTACATACTTTAGTTTCTTTTGTGCGAGTTTCATAATCGGATGTTAAATATTGAGCATGAGGCATTCTATACAAGTTCAGTCTCTTGAATAGACCAGAATTGAATAAAGTCTACCATTCTTTCTATAACTTCTTTTTGGGGAGGATTCACGGAGTGAAACTTGGAGGAGTTTCATAGAATACATTGAGTAATATTATATACAGGATCAGAGTACTCTAAGAATTGAAGAATTGAAGAAATTGAAGAAGTCTTAGGTAGCATTATCAAGTTCCATGTGATGATTGGTTGATGGTGATGATTTAATGTAAAGTTTTATTATCTCTCATTTATTCTTGGGTGGAAGGAAGGGGAAATGATGGAGAGTTAAAATCTCTCTTGATATTGGAGGATTTTATCTTCCTCTTGGAGCTTTATCCCTCCCTTTACATTTGGAAGCTGTAGCTACCTTTGGAAGTCATTACTTCCCTTGAACAATAACTATTGATTATTTCTCATATATTGTGCATGGTGTATTGTGGTGTATTAGTGTAACTCTTATACTATTGTTCATTGTTCATTGGATATAGTTGAATGGTTTAAGTATAAGTTGAAAAATGTTTTAAATTGTACTTGATACTGATTAGCCCCCTCTCACTATCAACATAATTAAACTAGGGATTATAGTGGGGATGTTACAACCCCCCTCCCCTAAAATTGTGTTTTTTTCTTGGTGCACACTATGTTGATATACATATATGAAAATTTATACCATAATACTTAGAAAATAAAATTATGCAATTTCACAACTCCAACATAAGTTCCAACCATAATCTCTTGTTCCTCTCAACTCGTCAACTCAAGGAATGCATGATTCATTTATCATGGATAATTCAAGGAATGTAACATTTTTTTTTATTATGGTTAAACCAAAGAATTATCCCCTTGTTTATCAGGGTCCCCAGTGCATTTGGCTAGGACTCTGAGATGTGGTTCTAAACTCTAGCTGCTCAAAATGGAGTCTTGCATTCTTTTTTCTTCAAAATTGTCAACAAATTGTGGGTATTATTCCTGCATGTTTTATTGATGCTACCATGTAGAATATTTGGGACTGTAGAAGCTCCATTGAACCTTTACTAGCTCTACGGCCTTGTTCCTGAGCACTTTGAATTTCCAGTTCATGATGCGTACTGGTTCCACCCGGAAATCCCCTTCATGCTCCAAATGGATCACATTCCAATCAATTATGTGGTTATCGTCAGACACATATTTCTTTAATAATGACACGTGAAACACATTATGTACTCTCATGGATGCAGAAAATGCTAGCATGTATGCAATTGGCCCTATCTTTTCTAATATTTCAAAATTTCCACAATATCTTACTACCAACTTTAGGAAACTTTCTAATCTTAGCGAACTTCTCTTCACCTTCAATTTTAAGAACACATGTTTTCCCACTTTAAAATATCTAAACACTTTATTATTGTCTCCATAAATCTTCTTCCTATCCTGGGAAGCCTTTAAATTATAATTTATCTTTGCCATCATCTCTTCCATTTCCTTTATCAAATTTGTCATATCCCAACTCAGTGGTGTATTACACTTTCTGCCATACAATGCTTCAAATGGACTCATTTTTAATGAGGCTCAATATCCATTATTGTAAGAAAAATTAACTAAATGAATAATCGTCTCACTTTGATGGTTGATCCATCAAATACATTCTAAGCATGTCCTCAATTATTCTCTTAGTCATCTTTATTTTCCCATTAGACTTTGGGTGATACCTTATATTGAGATTTAAATTTATCCCAAATTCTTTGAAAAAACCCTTCCAAAAATTGGAAGTAAACTTTGTATATCTATCTGAAATGATTGCCTTAGACACCCCATATAGCCTAGCAACCTCTTTCATACAAATTTCTTCAATATTTGTTTCCTTGTGTGTTGTCTGCACAAGAATGAAATGGGATGCCTTAGTCAATTTGTCCACCACCACGATGATGGAATCATGTTGCTTCACTATTCTGGGAAGCTTTGTAACAACTTCCCACTTCCATTTTGGAATGGGAAATAGCTGTAACAACCCAACTAGATGCTTATGCTCAGTCTTCACTTTCTAACACTTTGGACATCTAGCTATACAGTTAGCCACTTCTTTCTTCATTCTTGGTAAAAAATATTGACTTCTTATAGCTGCAATTATCTTTTGATATCCTAGGTGCCCAACATATGGCATATTGTGTATTTCCTTCAGCACTGCATTTTTCATCTCACTAGAATTCAACACATACACTTTTCCTTTGTACATGAGAATTACATCTTCTTTCAGCTCATAATAATTAAATTTCTACTGAAAATTACCTTACTGTAATGTTTCTTTTATTTTTAGATATTGTTGATATGAATATGTTGATGCAATAATATTATATTTTAGATTAGTCCTATACATGCTAATGACTACAATATGCTTCTCATGTGCTCTCCTACTGAGTTCATCAACCACTTGATTCTTTTTTCCTTTTATATGCTTAATTTCAAAGTCATACTCACTTAGAAATTCTAGCCATATTGTTTGTCTGGCATTTAATGTTGGTTGTCCAAAAAAACATTTCAGACCATAGTGGTCTGTCCTTAGCTTGAATTTCTTCCCCATAAGGTAATGTCTCCACATTTTTAATGCATGTACAATTAATACTATCTCTAGATCATGGGTAGCATAGTTCCTCTCATGCTCTTTTAATTTTCTGGACACATAGCATACCACATCATCCTTTTGAATGAGGAATCCACCAAGCCCTTCCTTACATGCATCAGTGAACACAACAAAATCTTCATCTAGATCTATTATATTTAATATTGGTGCACTTGTCAAGATGTATTTCAATTGCTAAAATCTCTATTCACACTTGGAAGTCCATTCAAATTTCACTCCCTTCTTTTGCAAGGAGGTGATTGGGATTGCAATCTTTGAGAATCCTTTTATGAATCTTCGATAATAATCAACAAGACCCGTGAATGATCTAACCTCTATCACATTTCTTGGAATTGGCCATCCTCTAATGGACTCTACTTTCTTAGGATCCACTACTATCTCTTCTGCTGAAATTATGTCCCCCAAGTAGTGAATCTTTCTTTGATAAAATATGCACTTACTTAGCTTATCATACAAATTATGCTCTCTTAAAACTTGCAACACCATTCTTAAATTCTTCTCATGTTCCTATTCTGACTTAGAGTAGATTAATATATCATCTAGGAACACAATTACAAACTTTTCCAAGTACTCCCTAAACACTCCATTCATCAAGCACATGAAAATAGTTGGGGCATTTGATATTCCAAATGGAACTATGTGAATTCATAATTTTCGTATCTTGTTCAACATGTTGTCTTGTTGATATCTTCTTCCTTTATCCTCACTTGATGATAACCTGATCTCAATTCAATCTTGGAAAATTTGCTTGCACCTTTCAAGTGATCAAACAAATCATCAATCCTTGGAAAAGGATATTTGTTCTTTATGGTGACCTTATTTAGTTGTCTAAAATCAATACACAACCTTAAGGTTCCATCTTTATTCTTTAGAAAAATAACTAGTGCTCTCTAATGTGACACACTTGGGCATATATACCCCTTATTTAACAACTCTTCAAGCTGCATCTGCAACTCTTTCAACTCTAGCATGCCCATTCAATATGGTGTCTTGGACACTAGGGAAACTCCTGACACTAAACTAATAGAGAAATCAAAGTATCTCTTTGGCTACAATACCAAGATTTCCCTTCAAACATATTCAAAATCCCTCAAGACCAGATGGTATTCAATGCTTTCCACTTTATCTCTAGACGCCTCTTCCATATGGGATGCAAAAACTTGACATCCCTTCTTGAAAATATTTTTCAAATACATAGCTAAAATCTATCTAACAATTATAGATATTGGAATTCCTTGAACCTTTCCTTGATTCCCTTGTTCATCAATACATTTGATTTTCTTGTTGTAACAATCTAAGACAACATGGTATTTTTCCAACCAATTTGTTTAATTAGACAATCATATGAACCTAATGGTATGATGTTTACATCCACCTTCATGTTGATTATGTTCATGTCTATCGAACAATCTTTAACCAACTCATTTATCTTCCTCTTAGCCCATGTGGCTAACCGAACTAACCAATTTTTCTTATTCTTACTACTTCCACTTCAATCACGGGGGATTGATACTCTGCTTGATTGTTGTCCAAGGATGCATAAATCCTTGGCATGTTTCCTCCCATGTCTTCCACTTTTTTAGCCTCCTGAATGTTGTGGACAGTCCTCATTCTTTCCCCTTTGTGAGGGTATCCCCTATATAAGTGATTTTCCTCACATCCCCAACATTGTACAAGTTTTTGCCTTGGAATTTTCCCAAATGAATCTACAACCTTGTGCTCATTTTGGGAAGACTAAACTTTCTCATTTCCTTGGGAGGTATTCTTAAAAAATGGTGGTTTAAAACCTTTCTTCTTATGATCCTTTTTCCCTTTCATCTTTTCATTCCAATCTTTTTGGAAAAATGGCCTCCCTCACTCTACTCATAAATATGTTTTTCTCTCCTTATGGATTCTTCCAAAGTTTTGGGGTTATCATATTTAATCTCGTCACTGTAGAAAGAGGGTAACCCACTTAAAAACCTTTTGATTTTGAATTTTTCATCATTTATGAAGTCAACATACTTCAATAAATCAAAGAATCTATTCTCATATTTATCCATTGTCTTTCTTCCTAACTTGAGTTCAATTAACTCTTTCATATTCCTTTCATAATAATTCTCAAACAAATGTTTCACTTGGAAATATCCTTTGAACTTCCTCCATGAGATCATTTTCTCATTAAGGTGCTTGGCTTGCTTAAGTTGATCCCACCACATGGTTTCCTTTCCTTGCAAGTGGTAGGTTGCAATTCTTGCTTCTACCCTTGAGGGGTAATCATGCAACTAGAAATATTTATTCATTTACAATAGCCAAGCCTCCACCTCTTCTCCTTTCCTGTGCTCACCATTGAATGTTGGTGATTTGATTTTCCCAAGTTCACCTTGCAATATGTTTGCCTCATGCCTTCTTCTTTGTCTCGTAACATGAGACACACTTGGGATTATCCTTGGCCCTTAACTTCCACGAGCTCTTATGGTGGATTGTCTTGGATAATGATGGTGCCTACTCATGCTTCTTACTACCTATCATTTCCATGATCATCCCTTTTTCTTTGGGTTCTAGATGTTGTCACTTATATAGCACTAGTTTCTTACTTGGTGTCAGAGTCTTTTTTAACTAGATTATGCAACATATTCAAACTTTGAAGTATCTCTTCTTGATCTTTCATAATCCTGTCATTATCTTCTCTATAGCTTTGCACTTCCCTATGCAAGGTTCTCATAGTTACAAGCTCCTTCATGCCTCTTCTCCAATTTGTCTCCATCTCAACATTTCCCATGTTGACATGAATACCTATGATCTCTTCCTCATGGCTCTAAAATCCCTAATTCCATTCCATAACTCCAGTCCTCATATAAGAACCAAATATTCTTTAAAGTACTTCTAATTCCACAAGAAATGTGCATGTAATAATTAGTATTAGAACATGCATAACATTAAACATTTCATCAATTAGAATACAAGTGATTGTTTTGACAATTTATGAAGGACACAATGCACCAAATCAAAATTTGATTCCTTAGATGCATTCTTCTTTGAAACAACTTTTCAACTGTTGTACTCATGCCTCCATATGAGTTCTGAGAAAAACATTACAACATTTACATGTTGCAATTTTCCACTTATTTACTGCTACAGAAATATCTTTATTACTTTATGAGAAATTTAATAACCAATTAAAAATTATAGATGTACATATGTATTATTCTTCTCAAGTCCTTTCTAGTGACTATTCATTTACTCAAATTCGAGCTCCAAGCTAAAAGTTATGGTATAGAGAAGTTTAGGTTGTTTTACCCAATTTTTCCGTGTATGCTACAAGTGTCTTATTTGTCTTCCTGCATATTTTTACATACCCATATTCTAAATATGGATCCATGACTCTCTTTTATGGTTCATAATAATTCCATAGACTGATCCATTGCTCCAAACAGACTTTTTGGCAAGGATTTATGCCCTTTGAAAGTAAATTTGTGCCAAAATTTTACCCTTACTATTTTGGTTGTAACTTTCTCATATGAGGTCTGTTTTGTGCCCATAATAACTCATTCGATAGATTTCTCCATATTTGAGCTGCAGAGATAGAGTGAACAAAGGTACACAATATTCTTGTTGGTTTTGACTGGCTAAAAACATCATTCAAGGTCTCAATATCACCTCGCAAGTTAATGACCTTCAAAAATATGAAAATTTCATATAAAATTGATTGTTTTGTTATTATAACATCCTTTTAAATATGAGCTTCCAATATCAAATCAGGATAAATCTCAACCATTGATCCAATAAACCTTCCCCAGGCCCGTGGATCAATTTTCACCATCAATCGACAACTTAAAACAATCTCAACTATTGATCTTCGAAACTACATCGACGATCAATCGATTTACAATTTTCATTGTGAAACCAAACTTGTCTGTGAATCTCCCCGATGATTGATCATAGGACATTGGCCATTGACTACTTCTCTTCTCAAACCAAAACTAATTTTGAATCTCCCTGGCACCCAATCATCCTCCATCGACCATCGTAGAATTCCCTTGACAACCACTTTCTTTCAAAATCCATCGAACCCCAACCATCGACAATCAACCAACTCTTTGTTGACGTGGGAACTATGATGACATGGCATGACACGTAGATGATGACATGGAATGATGCATCATCATGAGGCATCAACTTGCATGAATTGGCATGTCACATGGATGCTAACATGGCTTGACACGTCACCCTCCTCTTTCCTTTATCGGCCATCGACATATTCTCTTGGAAGAATTTAAATGTCGCACTGATTCTGCTGACCCCAGACCATTGGCTATCAACGGTCAAAGATTTCCTTTGCGCATATGAAACATTCACCCAAAATATATTGATCATCAATCATTGGCCATCGATGATTAGATATTTCCTTTGGCCGAACCAACTCTTCACCAAACGCGTCGATCTGACCAATGACCATCGACGAATTCTGCTAGTGAACTTCAACACTTATAAATTTTGACCAAATCCCAAATGAATCTGGTCCATCTGTCTCCCCTACTTTTCCAATTTCCGAAAATAATATTGGTCGTTTATTTTCTCAACCTTTCAAACAACCAAAACCTTATAAAATTTGAAATTTATCACAATAAATCTTAGTCGTTGATCTCACGATCATAGCAATCTCTGTCGTTGATTCGTCAAACTCTTACCCAATGCTACAACAACCACTAGAATGCAAATTTTTCGACCTTCAAGGTTGAATTCAACTTTGCAAATTGCATATTCATTCCTCATATCATCTCTTCAAATTCCTTGAGGAATTCAAACTCGAAATTTACCCACGAATTTGGGGATTTCACTCCAACTTCTCGATTTTCTCAAAATTTACACAGACCGAAGTCTACAACAACGAATTACACCAATTCGCTCTGGCTCTTGGCCCATACAGGTCTATTTTTTGAACCAAATGATCTGATACCATAGTGTAATGTACCCTAACCCTGCTAAGGAACATTACAATGCAAAATACCAATAAAAGCAAAAAATGTACAGCTAAAAAAATTAATATAGCTTATCAACTAAAATTACAACCAGATTTAATTGTTTTCTATTACCATAAACTATATACATCTAAAACACTCTTCTATAAACATGAAATGAAACTAATAACTCAATTACAAAAAAATATAAATGAATTTAATATACAGAGTTCATGCACAACAATTTAACTCATAAATACAAGATGGAAAACAGATAAAACACTTATCTTTTAACAATAATTGTGCAACCAACCTCTTGGGACAAACATTCCACCCAATCATAGACTTTCTAATCCAAATCTCAACAACAAGTCACCCTCGAGCTGAGGCTAGCAATCCATAAAAGAGGGTGGTGTCTCATTGTCTACTCATAGCTCGAAAATCCTATAACCCACTGATATTCTCCTACATATATCTTGATTTTCCACCAACTCTCTTCCTTCTGACCTGCCCAACCCAAGGAATGTACCTCTTCACTGATATCATTTCCTTGGGCATCCCATTCATTTATCATGGTCTCTTTGGCACATTTAACCATGCATATCTCAACTGAGAACTCAAGGGAACTTGTTGCTAGGAAAACTACCAACAAACAATAAAAAACACTTCTTGTTACAATGCAACTCAGTTAGGGGTTTACTCTTCAATCCTGTCAACCTGGCTCTTCCATGTTTATCTCCAAAACACTCCAGATGTGCTTCAACATGCTCTAGAATTTTTCCTCCATGGATGTTCCAGCTTCAAGCTCTCTTTCTTGCTTTCTCATTTCTACTCATGCACAAAAATTGAATATGTAAAAACAATTGTTCCAACTCATACACATTTCCTCCCTTTGGCTTGTGTTTCTTGACTCACACACTTCCCCAAGCTAATTGTACTAAGCTCCCATGTTCCCAATAAGTATGGGGTGTGACCACTCACATCCACCCTCTTACATGTATTCAATGATTGACTTTTGGAACATTTAATTAGAAATTCGAAGGTTCATATACCAATAGCAAATTTAGGAAAAATGGATTGAATTAATATACATGGGTAATTCCCCCTTGAACCCCTCTTGACTATTCTCTTAGACCCTCCCTCTCTTATGGATCAATTCAGCCCCCATCTCTATCCATGTCCTCTTAACAACTAACATTACATTTTATTTATTAAAACTTAGAAATACATTTCACATATCTATCACTTTAGTCATAACCACACATTATATTTACATAAACATTAATTAAACTGGAAATTATAGTGAGGATGTTACAACATTAACTATATAATTTTCAAAAAAAGACCAACTACACTAAAACCACAATTATTAAAAAAAAACTAAAAAAAAAAACAAATAATAGTAAAATTTACATCCATGTATCTTCCTATTGAATGAAAGGTTGTTACAATAAACTTTCTTATTCAAAGTTGTACACACAATTAACACATCATAAAAATACTTGATAAGAAAAACGAGC
>ML789347.1:585462-611079 GCA_009831015.1 Picea engelmannii
GGAATACATGTGTTGTCGAACATGGAATTAGAGTGCATTTGAAGACCCACTCCCATTGTAGATCGATATCCTGAAGTCATGTTGGTGCATCTATGGTTTCTACCATTTTCATACATTTTTTAGATGACATGATTGTTCCATTGCATTCAAAGAACTCGTTAAATTTAGGAATACCATTTGTTTCACTTGAAAAGGTTTCGGTTTGCCCAAGATACGACCATTTCAATCAAATCCAAAGGTATAAAGCCGGAATACTCCCCTCTAAAAATTTTCTCTTTTCAATCTATGTATGCTCTTTTCCCTACACTCTGTGCGATATCAGAAAATTAGAAACAGAGCAGAAATGATTTTCCTATCTACGTATGTTATTTTTCGTGTTCTCTGTGTGATCTTAGTAAATCCTAAAAATAGGGAAAACTTGCATTTTGTAGTTAAGCTAATCAAGATCTAACCCTTATTGCCATAAAAAAGAGAAATTTTTTCTTGTGTGAAAATAGTTTTTTATGAGCACACTCTCCAAGGATGTCAACAAAAACAACAACCCCAATCGTCCTCCTTAACAATGTAATGTGTTTTTCACTAGATAACTTGGTTAAAAATTGTTTTAATAAGTAATAGGTCTTGAGTTCAAGTCTCTTTTTTGTTACTTTGTTTTGAAAAAAATCATGTATCCATTGTAAATTATATTTCACTTAAATTATAAAAGTGAATAATTATAAGTAGCTTTATTATATCTTATTTTAAGATATTTATTTTCCATGCAACTTTAATTTATAAAGTAACTTCATTGTAAAAGTGATCCCCGCTTATTCTATAAAAGTGGGTTGCTTCGTAAGCAACTTATTTGTAAATGTGCAGTTATTTGAAGGAGGGGTATCACTACGTGGACCAAATTCTACTTTCCACGTGGATCTTTGGTTATCATTTATGCCTTTTTTCAAAAGGGCATAACATTCACATACAGAGTCCATTTTCATTACCATTTTTTGTAAACAACGTATTTTTAGGAGAACATTCCATCCAGACTATCAATTTTATATTGTAAATCCATATTGTCTGCATATTTAATGTGGCTTCTTCTAGTGATATTTTTCTTATCAGTACCAACTAATTATCATGGAAATCCAATATGGAGGATGTATTAAGAAGTAAAATATTGTACCAGATTACCTTAGGAAAAGAAGAAATTGAGATGAACGAAAGTTCGATCACATAGAAAATATCCAAAATAGAAAGGATATAACACAATAATCCATGTATGACTATAAAGTGTCTTATAAAAGAATATATAAAATATAGATTGATAATAGATGATATGATTACAATGAGAATGAGGGCCTGTTTATATACCCTCGTAGGGTGTTCCTTTTCATGAACAAACATGTATTTTAAATAACACATGTATTTTAATTTATGATGTATTAATTATTATTAATTATTTATTATTTATTTATATCTATTTCTATATATTTGTGTTCATAACAATATCTTCCCCTTAAAAATGCTTTGTCCTCAAAGCATGATTATAGAAAGACCTATCTCGTGTTCTAGCTCAAACTATCTTCTCATCATATTTTGTTTTTTTAATTGCGATACTTGACGAGACAAAACGATATAATCTTTGAATTCCTGAAGTGATATGTTGCATCTTCTCAGGAATGATCCATCCCAAATCTAATTTCATCGAAACTTGTTTATACTCCACTTGATCTTATTATTGGTTGTAACAATCCTTGTGATTTGGATGATGATAAGGAATCCAAATTTCTTCTGGATCTTGTTTGTCGAATCTCTCTTTCACTTTTGATGCTTCTAGAAATTCAATTAGATCTATGTTTATTCCTTTCTTTGAGATCTGGACAATGTTTAATACCCTTTTTATGGGATCAGACGTAGCTTCCTTATCAGTCTTTGATTATATATTGACGATTTTACATGAAATTTTTCATTGTAACTTTTTTTCATATTCTAACTTCTTAATTTGTTTGATCAAGTTTTTATGATGACTTTTACGCTGACAATTTTCATCATCCCTTTTGAATAACTACTTTTCATAATCTTGATTAGCTTGTTCTAACTTTTTAGTTCCTTTCTTTTTTATTTTTTTATTTCTTGATTTTGATTATGATTTTTGAGACAACAAATTTCTTCCCCTTTATTAGCAAAATTTTTGTCAAATTCTTCTTGCCTTTTTTGTACTATCATTTGATCATCTTGGTTGATTATCTTTGAAATATTCTTAAAATCTTCTAATGATGGAACTTTTGAATCTGATGTTATTGAAATGTCTTGGAGCGTAACTTTCTTCTTTTTATAGAAAAATGTCAAAAACGTTTTTCCACATTTAATATGAAGGTACCTAGTGTTTCTATCCAAGTTAAACCAATAATTATATCAACATCCAGTTTAGTAATTTTTGTAACATCGAATTCAAATATATATATTTATAACTATTAATTGTTACTTGTAAATTCTTAAATTGTGTCTTGCCATAGTTTTTTTCAATTGTATTTGACTCTAAAATTGATAATTGATTGACAATATCAATATTGATGTAATTTTCCTTCTTGTAGAGACAAATCACAACGTTAATATTTTTTCCTTCAAAAATTTATTTGACTTTTAATAGTTTAAAAATAGATGTTAAAAGTTCTTTATACATAAACCTTCCTTTGTTTACGTTAAAATCCTTTTTTTTTCCTTTTGTGAAAACAAAAACTCTTGTTGCAAATGTAATACTTGAATATAAGATATATATAATTAAAAAAAAATTCCTTAAAAAACACACAAACACATATTGTAATAAAACCTTGACCTTTTTTATATTAATGACTACTTTTTTGAACTTGATCACTTTTCCACTTAACTCTACTTCTCTTGATTGAAAATTAAGAATTATCCTTATAAACCTTTTTTATATTTTCAATTCCACTAAACTATAGTAAGCATTTATGTTTCCATTAAATAATAATACCTCATGGTGCTTAAAGAGGTCACGACTTTTTAGTCCTTTGATTTATAAGTTAATGCTTCAAAAGGTCGCGACTTCTAAGTCTTTTGATTTAGAAGTTAATTAATTTACAACTCCTCAATGTTTTTAAAGGCGGCCATTGATGACGACTTCAATAATTTGGTTTTTTGGTGGCTTGGGCAGACATAGCCAATGCGAATGCATCTTTGATCTTCGATATGCGCCGAGTAGGGGTTCTTTGTATTGGTTTTCATAGGGCTGTGAAGTATAGTGATTTTGAGGAGTTTTTTTGTTTTATTTGCTTGTGCTGGTTATTTTATGGAAGATCTGACTCGTCTTTCTAAAGAGAGATAGATAGATTTTTGTTCCATTTAATTGTCGGGATTGTGTGAAAAATTATATTCTTAATATAATTAGTGTGAATTTTCTACGAGAAAAAAAAGGGAATGATTTTTGTGCCCCTCATGTATATCTAGTGATAACTTCTTTTGGTGACAAAATATTCCTTGAAAATCACAATTAATTTTTAATAGGTTTTTTAGGTTACGCTTGTTGTGGTCAGTGACCCAAAGATTAAAGAAATTATGAACATTTTTCAATGTGGCTAGAAGCTTATATGGCCAGTGGGCGCAATAAAAAAACAAGACTTTGATACCAAGTGAGACGAATAAAAATTCACTCGCACATAAAATGTCCAAAATAGAAAGAATATAACACAATAATCCATGTAGGACTGTAAATTATATTATAGAAGAATATATAAAAGATAGATTCATAATAGATGATATGATTACAATGAGAATGAAGACCCATTTATATACCCTCGTAGTGGGTTCCCTTTCATTAATATACATGTCTTTTAGATAAGACACATCTTCTCATTTATGATGTATTAATTATTATTATTAAATTACTTTATTTATATCTATTTATATATTTGTGTTCATAAAAGAACCCACAAATGATGAAAACTATGTCAAATGGGTTAGTAGGAATGACAAAGAATTTGGAATAATCAACATCTCCATCTCTCCTGATTTAAGGTTTCACCTTCAAGGAATTAAGGGCCTAGATAAAGCTGGGGAAAATCTTGAAGTTTTGTTTGTTAAACACAATATTATTTGAGCCCACAAGATAGAAAATCAGATAATGAATTTGAGTACAAATGATTTTCCTTGCATTGAATACTATTTATCTAAGTTAAAAACACTTCAAATTTTATTTGAAGAGTGTAAAACAAATTTAGAAAATGATCATTGTGTTGGAACAGAGATTGAACAAAGAGAAGAATGGATCCAAGATCAGAGGTGATGTCTAAATACACCATAGTGTTGAATCACAGGTCGCTCCATGAGAGCGAGAGCATATCTCCCGATGATGATCTTATAATGTGATAGACCAATCACAAAGATAATATATAAATAGGTTTTGGTCATGGACCAAACCAATAAGCTCACGTGAAGTTGGTTGCACATGTCCATGAAACTAGGATTGGGGATCCTTAAGTGGACATGGTCAACCACCAATTTAGTTGGCCATCAACCCAAAGAGTTGGTCGAACCACTCAATTGACAAGGTGAGTTTTACGATGGAACCACATGTTCCAAAATGTTTAATATATATTATTATTGCTAATATTGGCAATGCATATTCAATGTTTGTATCTATCTTCTATGCCACCAAAAAATCTCTAGGGTATTCTTATCAAAATTTGACTCTTGAGTCCTTTTGTGATGCTTTGATTAGAGAGAAAGATAAGCTTCTATAACTTGGAGTGATCATCACTACAGGTACCTCCATCGAAGCCTTAGCAGTCCAATAGAACGATAAATCCAAGAATCCCAAGAACGAACACCCTCACCAAAACAAGGGTCCCAAACCCTTTCCGCTAGCTTCCATTCCTAATGGTGACAAATGAGAAAAATACAAAAGTAAGAAGACTGGTGAAAAACATTTCACTTTTTTGGGAAATATGTTCATGTGGAGTCCAAATGTTTTAAGAAGATGGAAGCCTTAGAGCCAAACCCTCAACAACAAAGGTGTCCCTCTGAAGCCAAAAACATGCTTTGATACCACATGTAAGTTTTAAACCTGTGAAGTAAATCAATGCATATAGATTCTTAAGAAGAACATAATTTAATCAATGACTCATACACAGAGTACACAAAGATTTTATACCAGAAACCCTCAACCGGGAAAATTTTTCTTATCTTCATTATATTAAATTTCACCATTCACTATACAATATATATACAATGATTTTATGTATTCCATAGATACAAAACCTAATCCCTTAATCCAATATTAATTTACAAAACCGCTAAAAATAGCAAAATCCGCTAAAAATAGCAAAAAACGCCCCCCCCAAAAAAATTGGGGTGTTGCCCCGGGCTACCGCCCGTTGTCGAGCGTTGTGCGTAACTAGGGGGGGCATACCTGCCCCCCCCCCTAGGACCCCCCTAGGTAAGCGCCCGATGCACACGACACAAACAAAGCACTAGTACGAGGGATCGTCAGATGCATTTGTCATATCTGATGCACCCACACACACACATGCAAAGAATATAACACATACCGAACATTATCCCACTTGTTGTTTTCTTTGCATCCAGGGGTCCAGGGGATTATATAGTCCACAATCCAGGGAAGCAATGCCCATTGTTACTCTACAACATGAGAACTTTTCTGTTCTCACAAACTTTGTCAATGAATCTGCAACATTCTTCAAAGTGTCAAACTTTTCTAGCAACACCTTCTTTTCCTCAACCATGTCTCTCACAAAGTGATACTGAACATTATTATTCTTTGTCTTCAAATGATAAGCTGGGTTCTTTTCCAGGAATATTGCACTCTTACTATCACAATCTAATATCACTACTGCTTGTACCAACCCAATACCTTAACACAATCTTTGTAACCATACTACTTCCTTGCTTGCATGAGTGGCTGCCATGTATTCAACTTTTGTAGTTTAGAGTGCCACTACAACATGTATTTTGCTCATCCAACTGATTGCTCCTCCAAATAGGTTAAACACATACCCACTTGTAGATCTTCTTGGATCCAAATCTCCAGCCTAGTCTGCATCAACAAAGCCATGTATGTCCACCACTCTATCCAATCCTGCTCTTCCTTGGTAGCACAATTCATAATTGGTGGTGCCATGAAGATACCTGAAGACCCTCTTTACTGTTGTCCAATGCTCCTTCCCTGGTTTTGACATATACCTTCTCAAAACTCTCACTGCATGTGCAATGTCAGGTCTAGTATAGACCATTGCATACATCAAACTGCCAATTACATTGGCATACGGAACATGGGACATGTCCTCTTCTTCTTCCTGTGTCTTAGGACACTGATCTGTAGATAACTTTACACCTATAGGAATAGGAACCTTGACTGGTTTACTTCCATGCATATTAAACCTCTGCAATATCGTCTCAACATATTTTCTCTGATTCAACCAGAGTTTCATGTTTGCACAATCTCTTTTAATCTCCATTCCCAGAATGAAGTTAGCAGCACCGAGATTCCTCATGTCAAATTTGGAGGATAACTGTGATTTCACCTCCTTGATAACATCCATGTTATTTCCTACCAACAACATGTCATCAACATACAACACTACATAAATGAAGTGATTACCAACCTACTTGGAATATACACAGTGATCATCCCTGCTTCTTACAAATCTCAATCCAAGGATGTATGTGTCAAAATTTTGGTACCACATCCTAGGTGATTGCTTCAAACCATATAGTGACTTTTTTAGCTTACAGACCAATTCTTTCTTTCCCTTCACTACAAAGCCTTCTTTCTTTCCCCCTGTAGGAATGTTGTCTTCATACCCATTTGTTCCACTTCAAGATCAAAAGTAGCAGCAATAGATAAAATAAATCTAATAGAAGTTAACTTCGCAATAGGAGAAAAAATCTCACCAAATTCAATTCCCTCTACCTGGGAATAACCTTTTGCTACTAACTGAGCTTTGTATTTCTCCACTTTACCTTGTGCTTTAAACTTCTTCTTAAACAACCATTTGCTACCAATAGATTTTCTTCCAGCTGGCAACTCAACTATATCCCATGCCTCATTCTTATCCAAGGCATCCATTTCTTCAACCATGGCCTTCTTCCATACTTTACTATCCTCTGAATTCACTGCTTCCCTGACAGTTATGTGATCATCATCAATAATAGATAAAGCAAAATTGGAATGGAAATCAAGTGGACTATACCTTTTTGGTTGCCTTCTATCTCTCATTGATCTCCTCAATACTGGGGTATGAGGTTCTTCTTCTTCTTCTTCTGCTTCCTCTTCTTTCGATGATTCATATTTTGCATCACCCAACTCAATCTCTATTTTCTCAAGTTCATCTTGCGTTGGTAGGAATTTTTGTTTGGACACATCTTTTACCTCTTTGAACACAACATCTCGACTATAAAAAATCTTCTTGGTTTATGGGTTCCAATGTTTATAACCTTTCACACCATCTTTATAACCAATAAAGATACACTTTTCAGCCTTTTTATCCAACTTACTCCTATTTTCCTTTGGAACATGTACATAAGCATCACAACCAAACACTCTAAGATGTTGAAGAGAGGGTTTCTTTCCAGACCATACCTCGTGTGGAGTTTTATCGTCCAACGCTGATGAAGGTGATCGATTGACCAGATAACATACTGTACCCACTGCCTCTGCCAAGAATTCTTGTCCTAACCCGACACCGCTAAGCATGCTCCTTGATTTTTCCATTAGTATCCTATTCATCCTTTCTTCAACTCCATTCTATTGAGGAGTGTATGGACTAGTCTTTTGCCTTTCTATACCACACTTCTTACAGAATTCTTTGAATTCATTTCCGCATAATTCTCCACCATTATCTGTTCTCAATACCTTTATTTTCTTCTCTGTTTGATTTTCTACCAAAACCTTAAACTATTTAAATTTATCAAATACCTCAGATTTCTTTCTAAGAAAATAAATCCATGTGTTCCTTGAAAAATCATCTATGAATGAAACATAATACACAGATTTACCCAGGGATGGAACATGAACAGGTCCAAACACATCACTGTGTATCAACTCTAAGATCCCCTTTGCTCTTGTAGCACCAGATGGTAATCTTACTCGATTATGTTTGCCATATATGCAATGTTCACAAAAATCAAAATCCAGAGTGCAATTAGACATACCTTCAACCATACCTTTACCATGTAGTGTTCGAAGGCTCTTTTCTCCAATATGTCCCAGTCTTTGATGTCACAACATGGTCTTCTTTCCAGGGACAATATTGGTCTTGTCTTCTTTATTTCTCTGTTTAGGGACAATAGAACTATTACACCCATTAGTATAAGTTCTTCCCAACAACTTGTACAGAGTTCCACACCGAACTCCCCTCATCAACACCATTGCTCCTCATACCATCTTGCAAGTGTTCTTTCCAAATACAGTATCCACTCCTGCATCATCCATCTTGCTTATATATATTAGGCTCCTGGCTAGTTTTTGAATGTGCAGAACCCCAGGAAGTGTTCTAATCCTTCCATCGTTTAGCAACAACTTAACCCTTCCACGTCCCAAGATTTTTGTTGTCAAGTCATCTCCTAGGAATACATCACCACCATCATATTTTTCATATTCAGAGAACCACTCCCTATGAGGATTCATATGATATGATGCACCTAAGTCGATCAACCATACATCACAGTCTGCATGTGTACTTGTAGATGCTAGGTAAACATCACCTCCTTCTTCAGTGGAGGTTTTCGTCTCTATGGAAGAGGTACTATGAGATCCCTTTGGTTTTTCAACCTTCTTAGACTTGCAATATTTCTTATAATTCCCTGTTTTACCACACTTCCAACATTTCCTCAAAGATTTTCCTAGAGACTTAGATCTACCTGTAGATTTAGATCTCCACCCCGAAGGCTTACCAGGGTTCTTGTCTTGGGTACACCCTCTTACAAATAAAGCATCTGTGTTGTGACCATCCATGCTTTTTCGCCTCATCTCTTCAGATAACAAGGATGAAACTACATCCTCATACTTCAATGTAGATTGAGTGGTACTACCAATTGCTACAACCATATTATCCCAAGAGTCTAGAAAAGAACATAACAAAGTAGTACACTTATGTTCTTCTGCAATCGTAATATTAACAGAGACAAGTTGACTTACCAGAGTATTAAAGGCATTTAGATGTTCTATCACAAAATCTCCATCTTCCATCCTAAGATGATACAACTTCTTTTGAAGAAACAACTTATTTACCAAGGACTTTGATTGATACAAATTCCCCAACTTATCCCATAGTTGCTTGGCTATTGATTCTCCTGAGACATTCAACAACACCAAATCTGCCAGGCATAGTCGAATAGTACTCCTTGCTCTTCTGTCCAACTTCTCCCAATCTTCCTTTGACATACCAGTAGGTGGTGTAATGGTAGTTTTTGTACTGGAGGTTATGTACCAGTAGCCTATGTGCTAATAGATGGTGTACTCATAGGCTGTGTACCATGATCCACAACGATCCATTATTCTTTGTCTACAAGAAGGTCCTCCATTTTCAGCTTCCATAGCTCAAAGTTTTTACCATTGAACTTCTCTATCTCGATTCTAGAAGAACTCACCATTCCTCTTTCTGCACTCAAATCACCCTTACAAAAGCTCCCACTAAACCCAGGTTTATCACAGACCCAAGATAAACTTGATCTATCAAGACTGAGCCAAACCCTCAACAACAAAGGCGTCCCTTTGAAGCCAAAAATGTGCTCTGATACCACATGTAAGTTTTAAACATGTGAAGTAAAGCAATGCATATAGATTTTTAAGAAAAACAGAATTTAATCAATGGCTCATACACATAGTACACAGAGATTTTATACCGGAAACCCTCAACCTGGAAAACCTTTCTTATCTTCATTATACCAAATTTCACCATTCACTATACAATATATATACAATGTTTTTAGGTATTCCATAGATACCAAAACCCTAATCCCTTAATCCAGGATTAATTTACAAAACCGCTAAAAATAGCAAAAACCAGCCAAAACAAAATTTGAGGCGCTGCCCCGGGCTACCACCCATTGCCGAACACTATGCATAACTAGGGGGAGGCATACCTACCCCCCGATGGGACCCCCTAGGTAAGTGCCCAATGCACACAACACAAATAGAGCACTAGTACGAGGGATCGTTAGACACACCCACACACACACATGCAAAGAATATAACACATACCCAACATATTCTTCTTCTTCTTCTTCTTCTCAAGGAAATGTACTTTCTACTTTTTGTTTCTCCTTCAATGCTACTTCTAATTCTTCTTTTGATGAGTGGATTATTGATTCTAGAGCATATTATCATATGACTAACGATAAAGCCACATTTTATGCTCTAAATGAATGTAACACAAATAAAATATTTGTTGGTGATGATAGATATATTAGTGTTGTAGGATTTGGAATAGTTCAGGTAGATAATGGTTATTTCAATGACATATTATGTGTTCCAAGTCTTTATTGCAACCTTCTATCAGTGTATTTGATTACTCATTCAAGTGAAGGTAAAACCATAGAGTTTTCACCTCACCAAGTTGTAATTAAGGATTTAAAATATCTTAAACATGTCCTCGCAACTAGAATCATTGATGATATTATTAGGTTGTACAAGTTTGTAACGACCCCTCCATTATGACATCAATGTAAGTGAATATAGTAGTGGTAATATGTTTTTGAAACAACATTAGAACAAATGTTACATGACATTAACATACTTCATAATACACATTCTATTCTCATCTACATCACAACATGTCAACATAAAAATCATCATCACTATAACTAATATATTATTTTCATTGCATAAAGATAACAAAGATGTCTACAGGCCCAACCTACCTGCAAGGTTAGGACCTCCAAGACACATAATCAATGCTCAAGTCTAGGATTCATCTGATTGATTTCGACCATTAAAAGTCTTAGGGATGGTGATTGTTCTAAGTAACATGGAGGTATCTATTCCCATATCTTCTTCTAACCTAGATCGGGGACTTAGAATTCACAGTAAGATGCATGCACAAAAACTAATTATACTAGCAGAAAAATTTGATAATTCATCCATAAAAATTTCACACCATAAGAAGCTACAGAATGTCTAGTTTCATTTGCATCACAAACTCATCGCTACTACCATAATACATCGTGGTATGGTCAATCCAAGATAATTGTAAACAGTGAAATAAACACTTGCAAATAATAGTATAAATTCTTCTTTTTATACTAATAAAGTTACTCATATAACTTCAAGGTGAACTTTATACATTTTTCCTTAGTAATTACATAATCAATTCATCAAGAATTAAATTTCTACTAAAATCTAAGGACTTTTCCTAGAAGAAATAAGTAACTAGAAATAAGTAATTTTATTATCCTTACTAAAATGTCTTATCTTGTGTAAGGGTTTCAACACATAAGCACCACAATGTTAATCCAAATTAGAATCACATTATATCTATTTAGATATTCACTAATTGAGAAACAAAATATATATTCAAAGTTTCTCTCAATTTTCTAATATTATACCTAATATATTCTTTTAATTATTAAATAAATTACAATAACAATATTAACAATATATCCTTGATTTCCTACATCTAATTACCACACATATTATTAAGTAATTATCCATTTTATTTAAGATTATCCATAATTTCTATGACTTAACTTGCCACCTTCTTTTATATACTTTAAATAATACCCTCATTCCTTTGACTTATCTTTGTCATCTTCTTAAATACCTTAGCTACGATAGTGTAATAGTAGAGTTCATAACTAGCACAACCACATAATTGTGGTTGATCAACGTCGAAACGCTGATAAGATGAAAAGAATCCTTAAAAGAATATATTAAATTTTATTATTGATTAATAAATAAACTGTTGTGCTTCATTTATCTGGTGTTAATATTTTAATTTATGTTAATCACTTATGTGGCCAGTTAGCTATCAAAGTAATTTTTAAATATGATTAGGTAAATGTAAAAATGTAAACACATAAACTGATGTCTTTATAATAGCTAGGAAGCTAATGATTGAAATCATAGCCATTTATTTTGTGTGACTACTAAGAATATTCCAGCCATATTTAATCATGTCCATAGAAAACTTATTAAGCACTAAACCCCTATTAAATTTTCCCATTGTCAATAGGTGTATGCCTTTCGGCGTAATTATAATGTGCATGCGTTACTTCCACCTATATCGCTACAATCTCTCAAGGAAGTATACGATAATAATATCCAATGAGGAAATAGAACCTTCCTATCATTTCGGATTATGTGGCAATCCAAGAAATAATTTCGTTTGTGGAGAATTTAATCCATAGATATTAGGAGTGTGAATTATTGAGTACTGCAATATTGAATTAATAACAAAAACTCTGTAAGGAGTGTGATGTAAAAAGCAACAGTAAAATCAACGATGAAGGGAAAATAACAATCACACTTGTATAAAGACTTGGCAAAGAGTAGAGTTGACTATTAGATGACGTCGAGTACACACTAGCAGTTATAAAGAAGGATTTAGGATCTCTATAGGAACTAGCTCTACACAACTAAATCTAAGAACTCACCATAAACTTTACAATAATAACATCATAATTTAAGAAAACTTAAATAACTATGAAGCGATTATACGAGTTTTCAATTACAAATTACATTTAAATTTAACAATGATGATGATTAACATTCACTAAGACCTAATTGGTCTATTGGACCTTAAGAGGGTAAGTGATTACTTGTAATTCTTTAGAATTTTGTTTCTGTGCTCTAAAAGCATTAAGATAAGCTTTCCAAGATCACCATACTTTTGTTGAGTTAAGAGGTTAGGAAGGTTGGTAGTGTGATCAATATTTTGAAAATGATACCTAATATGGGTATAGGCTGGACAATCTAAGAGAAAGTGATTTTCATCTTCAATCTTCTTAGTGTCACAAAGGTGACACATTCTTTCATCCCATGGCGTTTTAGGAATTGACCAACATCCAGTTTCACTATGGAGCTCGTGAGAATTTGTTCTTATCTTAGCAATGCTTATTTTTTTCTTTACACTTGGCAAAACAAATAGATAATTTTGATCTTCTAGATTAGGGTTGATTACATTTTTATAATACCTTAATTTTCTTTTTTCCTCTAACTCTTTATCACACCACATTTTTTCCTTAAATTTTGATTTGACATTTTTTTTAATAGTATATTTATTTTGCAAAATGGTTTCTTCCATGATTCCCTAATAGTGTAGCCAAGACCGGGCGTCTTTATGCCATCCTCGCTTGAGTCGACAGTGGTTATGACTTGATTTAGAAGCAATTTTAGGTAGCCTCTTGTCTTCCATGTTGTTTAATTTGTTCTTATACATTAGGTATCTAGTCATAGCCATGCTCTCAATAGGGGAGAGACTTGTTTTTACGAGGAGGATGGGATAGGGCGTATTTCCTTTAATTTTGAGATTATAGGTTATAAAATTCTTTTGTATTTGCTCTATCTTTCTCCAGGATTCACGAGAGATACTTCACATTCATAAAGAATAACAGGTGTAACAAGAGTCTCAAAGAGGAGTGTCTTCTTATCTCAACTCCAAAGTTCAGCTGATTTACAATTGTTTTCAAGCCCATAATAAGCTTTCCATCCCCCAATAATCCTTTTCTTAATGCAATAATTACAATTAAGCTTGTGGTGAATATCAATTCCAAAATATTTGTATGAAGTCACTTCTTCCAAGTTGTTATTGTCATATACCAAGGTATCATAAGGGATCTTATCGGATTTAATAATAGTAAACCATATCACTTCTAATTTCCAGAAATTTCAAAAGATTCTACAGTGTCCATACAAAATTATAAGATTTGGATTTGTAATTACTATATAATGATCCAAAGATATTCAACTCAGGTATTGCAATAAAATAGAACAACTCCCATTAGATTCAGTTAAAATTTGGCAGCGACCATAATCATTTCACATTCAATTTTAATTTGGGTCTTCGACATCTCTTTAGTTACAATGTTTCCATTAAATTCTGCAATGACCAAAGCGTATACAACTTCGAATTGTAATTAATTTGCAGCATCCCTACGAAATCCAATTTCTGAACTTGCAATGAAATTTCACAGTGACCATATCGAAACTTAAGTTCATGATTTGCAATTAAAAATAAATTGCAACGAATCTACATATCTAGCTCCGACAAGAAATAATTTTGCATTGCTCTCAAGGAAATCGTCTTCGGAATTGTAATATGATAATAGCGACAATACCAGTCGTAGTTTACAGAGGTTCAACTAAAGGTACAACGATCTTAACAAATTCTAAATTGCAACTTGGCAACTTAAAAAGAAAAGAATTTTTTTTATTGCAACGTCCCAAAATATCCAAATTTCCGGATTGAAGTTTTAACTTGGTAGCGACCAAGTGGGATTGTAAAATTTTAGTTCTATTGATGAGATTGGCAGCAACATTCAAAATTTTCAAGTTGAGTCTATATCCAATGAAAGGCAGCGATCTCGTAAGTTTTTATTATTTCAGGTCTGTAACTAGATTGGCAGTGCTCCCATCAGTTTTGCATTTACTATATGGAAATAAAATTAAAATACCAAACAAATTTCATGATCCGAATTGGTAATCATTTTCACCATGATCGGACGAAATTCCAATTTCCGAATTACCACTACCTTGTCAGCAAATCAAAAAACAATCAAATTTTGGGTCGTATTTAAATTGATATCGTTCCTATAATTATTTAAAATTCCAGAACTGTGAATTGATACTGTACAGGATAAACAATTTAAATTTCTATATTAAATAAAATCTCCACAACAACATACAAATTTTTATCCCAGAATTAAAAATAATTCCGTAGCGATTTACAAAATTCTAATGTGCATATTTACTCTTATTACAAATAAAAACTTCATAAATCGAAGATGTCCTTCAAAGACTTGTGTTGCTTCTGTACTCTCGCTTGCTAATCACAAAAACTTCACTGGTACCTCTCATCCAACACTAGGGGTACTCTTCTTTCCCCTTAGCCCCCCAAGCTGCAAAGGACCACACACAAGAGACCAACATACAATAGCTCCAAGGCTTGTCTCACAACTAAGATGTAATATACCCAACCACCCACAAGCCGGGCATGCTACTTCAAGCCCGATTCTGAACTAATTTCGAATTCGATACGAATTTCATAGATAAATAAATTCACATCAGAAATCAATATATAGGTAAATGAAACCATGACAGAGAGAGAACTTATATTTAATGAAATGAATCACCAACTGGATGCAAACCAAGGACATTCCACCCAACCATAGACATTTTTTTTCCAAGTCTCAACAACAATTTCACCCCCGATCCAGGGCTATGAGTCCACAATGATGGTTCTAGAGTGTCACTCAGCTTCCCAAAATAGCTAGCACTAAAGCTCTCACAAGCTTTTCAGCACACACAACAATCTAAAGTACACTAACTCTCTTCTACCCAACCTGTGCAACCCTAGAGAATGGACCCCCTTCTCTGCCATGCATTCCCTTAGGCTGTCCACCTCCTCACATGGATCTAATGCATTTGGTTAAGAATCTCCATATTAGGACTCTCACAAATCGTAGCTGTGGGAAAAACTTAACGCATGCCAATGCATATCATACATGCATGCATTAATTCATGGCTGGAATACACTTGCAGTCACTACTACCAACCAAACCATAACTACTCTCCACAATTCGTTTTTCTCTCCCCAGCCAAGATCAAAAGGAATGAAGAATGAAGAGTGGGTGAAAGAGTGAATGGAGAGAGAAAATAATGAAAGGTGTGAAAATCAATAATGAACAATGAGTGAGTGAGTGAATGAGTGAAGAAGCCCCCAATAAAACCCACAATATGGGTTTATATATTTACTTACAAATCAATAACCACATGTCCTTCCCCAAGAATCTCATGTAACCACTCCTCTCCATTAAAAAATTATAGGTAGATAAAATATAAAAATAAATACTTATCTCTTATGGAATCATAACCCCATATAATTCTTGTCATTGTCTGTGTAGTAGCCAATAATATATTTATTATTAATAATGATCAAAACATTACATTTCCTAGGCACACTGGCATCTTTTAATTGTTTAGGCACTCTTTCCTTTCATAGATTAACAAAATACATTATTTAATATGGGGCTAAAAAAACCGAGGTATTACATCCCTTGCCCCTTATTTTGGCACTGTCCTCAATGCCTATACAAAACATAAAATAAAATTTCAAAATTTATTCAAAATGTTGTGGGTACTTTGCCCGCATGGCATATTCATGCTCCCAAGTAGCATCTTCAGAACTATAGCTGGTCCACTCGACTTTTACCAGCTCTATAACTCAATTCCAGATAATTTTGACTTTTCTATCCAATATTCGCATTGGATGGACTTGAAAGTCTTCATCTGTCTCTACCTGAATCAGATGCCAATCAATAACATAGTTAAGACTATGTACATATTTTTTTAACAAAGAGACGTGAAATACATTATGCACATTCATTAAAGTAGGCAATGCAATCATGTATGCAACTGGCCCTATTTTGTCCAATATCTCAAATGGACCACATAATCTGGTTGATTGCTTTGTACAACTACCCAACTTCAAATATCTTTTCTTGGGCTTCACTTTTAAAAGCACATTCTCACCCACTTTAAATTCTCTAGTTGTTTTGTTATCTACATAAATTTTTTGTCTATCTTGAGATGCCTTAAAATTCAGCTTAATTCTAACCATCTGGTCTTCCATATCTTTGAGCAATTCTGGCCTAAGTACCACTCTATTTGTTGGGTTGTCCCAACTCAGTGGAGTATTTCATTTCCTACCGTACAAAGCTTCAAATGGGCTCATTTTCAATGAAGCTTGATACAAGTTATTATATGAAAACTCAACCAAGTGCGAGTAATATTCCCACTTAGATGGCTTATCCATCACATATATTCTCAACATGTCTTCAATTACTTTGTTGAATCTCTTTGTCTGTCCATCTGAATGTGGATGGTATGTTGTGTTAAAGTTCATATTTGTACCAAATCCTTTAAACAATCCCCTCCAGAAATTTGAAGTAAACTTTGTGTCTCTGTCCGAGACAATTGCCTTAGGTATCCCATGCAACCTATTAATCTCCCTCATGTAAATTTCTGGAATATTAGCTGATGTATGAGTCATTTTCAAAGGAACAAAATGAGCAACCTTTGTCAATTTATCAACCACTACCATGATTGAATCATTTTTTCTTGTTGTCTTGGGAAATTTAGTTATAAAGTCAATGGTTAACACTTCCCATTTATTCTCTGGAATTGGTAATGGTTGTAGTGAACCCGCTGGGTGCCTATGCTCAACCTTCATTCTCTGGTATTTATACATCTAAAAATATAGTCATCAACATCTTTTTTCATTCCTGGCCAAAATAATTGGTTTTTTACTGTTGCAATTGTTTTCCGGTAACCGAGATGTCTGGCATATGGAACATTATGCATTTCATTTAATACCAAATTCCTAAGTTCTTTGAAACTAGGAACATAAATTTTATTTTAATGAATAAGTAATCCATCTTCCTTCATCTCATATTCTTTAATTTTATGTTGTATATTTTCTTATTGTAAGTTTTCCTTTACCTGTAGGTAATGCTAATATGTGACAATAACATCTAAAATTCTACTCTTTAAATCTGACTGATGCATACTAACAGTTGTAGAATGCATGATATGTACTCTTCTACTAAGTGCATCAACAACTTTATTTTATTTTCCTTTGATATGTTTGATGTCAAAATCACATTCACTTAAAAATTCTAGCCATCTCGTCTTCCTGACATTTAAAGTTGGTTGTTCAAAAATATATTTCATACCACTAAGGTCTATTCTTAATTCAAACCTCTTCCACATGAGGTAATACCTCCACATCTTCAAAGCATGAACAATGGAATCAAGTTCCAAGTCATGTGTGGCATAGTTCCTTGCATTCTCTTTAAGCTTTCTAGAATCATAACCAATGGCATGTCCATTTTGACTGAGGAATCCACCAAGTCCTTCCTTGCATGCATCTGTACATACCACAAAAATTCCATTTTGGTCAACAATATTTAAAATAGGATCACTAGTAAGTAATTCTTTCAACATATTAAAGTTCTCTTCACACTCTGTTGTCCATTCAAATTTAATTCCTTTATTTTGCAAGGAAGTGATGGGATGAGCAATATTAGAGAACCCTGCTATAAATCTTATGTAGTAACCATCTAACCCCATAAAAAATCTAACTTCTGAAACATTCCTGTGTGTTGGCCATCCTCTAATGGCTTCAATCTTCTCTACATCCATTGCTATACCTTGTTCTAAAATAATGTGCCCCAAGTAATGGATCTATTCTTCGTAAAAAAAACACTTACTAAGCTTGACATACAACTGATGTTCCCTCAACACTTGCAATACCAATATTAGGTGATGTTCATGATCTTCCTCTGAATTAGAATAGACAAGTATGTCGTCTAGGAATACTATGACAAACTTATCCAAATAATTTCTGAATATGCGATTCAATAAGCACATAAAGGCAACTGGTGCATTGGACAGTACAAATGGCACCACAACAAATTCATAATTCCCATACCTAGTTTTAAATGTTGTTTTATTCCTTGATACTTACCTGATGGTATCCCAATATCAAGTCTATATTTGCAAATATATTTTCCCCTCTTATCTGATCAAATAGGTCATCAATTCTGGGTAGATGGTACTTGTTCTTTACAATGGATTTATTAAAGTAAATACACAGCCTCAAGGTTTCATCCTTCTTTTTGACAAAGAGTACTGGTGCTCCTCAATGAAACACTTGGATGTATGTACCTTTTCTTCAACAATTCTTCCAACTTCATTTGTAATTCTTTTAATTCTGGTGTACTAATTATGTAAGGTGTTTTTGATACCAGGGTAGCTCCTAGCACTAGGTCAATATAGAAATCTATCTCCCTCTTTGGTGGCATCTTGAGTTTTTCTTGGAATGCATCTTCAAATTCTTGTAGTGCTGAAAATTCTTCAAGGCTTGGCCCCTTTGACATCCTTTTCTGAAACATCTCTTCAGTTGTAAGGTTGGAATCTTCTTTATAAAGATGGGTCTTGGAACTCCTTTCATAGTGCTATGTTTTCCTTCTTCATCAAGACATGTAAATGTATTTTTATAACAATCTAGGACAAAATGATGCTTGTCCAATCAATTCATTCCAAGATTTATGCAAAGACAGTCCACCCTTTCTTTTCTCATACAGGTACTTGGCCTTCCTAATGGTCTTAGTCAAAGTCCGAAGTTCATCATATTGAATCTTCTCTTTATAAAAGGATGGAAATCCACTCAAAAACCTTTGTAATTTCACCTTGTCATATTTTATAAACCCCACACACTTTAGCATCCCCACAAACTTATCTTCATACTCTTCCATGGTCATGCTTCCTAGCCCGAGTTCAAAGAAATCCTGCATTTTCTTGTCATAGAAGTGCTCTGAAAGGTACTCCTTGTGAAAATATTTCTTGAACTGCTTCCAAGCGATCATATTCTCATTAATGTGTTCAACTTGCTTCAGGTGATCCCACCACATAGCAACTTTCCCATGTAAATGGTATGTGGAAATTCTAGTTTCTAGGTTTCATGAGTAGTTATGCAATTGAAAATACCTCATAAGTCCAAGAAACCATGTCTCACCATCATCTTTCCTTTCTCTTTCACCATTAAAGGATGGTGTTTTAAACTTCCTCAACTCTCATTGAAAACTTTCCAATTCATGTCTTCTTCTTTGGTGCCTAATAGGAGACACCTCTAGACTATTTATGGAATCTTCAAATGCATAAAATTTCCTTTCTGAGTAGGGAGGTGAGTGATGTCTATTAGTTTTTCTAGAACTTCTTAAATAACCAGTTCTTCCGTGGTCATCTCTTATTTCATGGCATCTTCCCTCTTCCTCATGTTTTGATTTTGATCCATTCTTTGTTTACCTCTGAAACTAATTTAAGCTTTGCATCACTTGAGAATTTATCTTATTTTTTTCTCTTATCAGTCTCTCATTGTCTTCTTTGTAACTATGCACTTCTATTTTTAGGATTCTCATAGTCTCTATCAATGTTTCTTTCTTCCATCTGGCTTGGTGTCCATTAGATTCTGTCTCTGCATTACTGACACTGATATTTTGACCTTTGGCCTCTCTATCATAGCTAGAATCTCCCTCTCCTTCTTCCATTTCTTGAATATGCATTATTATATTGAAATGATATGTTTACACCGTTTAATTCATCAAAATGTGCAAGCAACCATTTTGTTAGAATTATGCATATTAAAAAAAATTGTCAAACAATGCTACAGGTCTTTTTTCTTCTCAATTCATTAAGAATATATTATCATTCTCCATATTATAACAATTCTATGTTATCCTCCTTTGAATCATCTTTTCAATGACTGTAATCTTGCCCCAATTGAAAATTTGAGTTGAAAGTTATGGCTTCCCGAAAAAAATCACTTTCAGCCCCTTTTATTTTGTTTTTCAATAGGATGTTGTCGAAATATTCCTCAACTCCTTTAATTGGTACAAAATTGGAATTCTGCATAGGCGCTTTCTTCAATCCACTTTCCTTGTGACCATGGATCTAAACCGTGAGCTTATTCACTCTCTAGTGCCTTCCTCTATATTCTTCTACACAGGATCTTGTTCAAACATAATGTCCGAGGAATTGGTTACTACTAGGCCCTTCGCGCCTCTAATTGACCCCCTTTACCTTATCATGAGACTGTTGCTAGGACCAAGTCCTATGGACTTCAGCCTTCAACTATCCTCCCTTTTGAATCTTCTAACTTCTCCTGGAGCAAACTTCATCGAAACCCTTCTATTAGCTCCACTAACAGATTAGACAGTCGAGATTTGATATCCTATGGATTGGACGATCCCATCTCATATGGAGGCTTTAACAAGATCGACACTCACAACTTAATAGAACGTTGATATGGATGGCCTTAATAAATTTGGGACTTCAGTGTTCCGGGACTCCAAAACATTACAACTCCCAAGTCGTTCAACTCCCCCTGAGTGATACTCATCGAGGATCTTACTCTATCCTTGCACTATTAAATCAAATGGTCACGCAAACTCCCTGAGGGTCTCAGATCAATGGACCGCATGAATTCTCTACTCCGAGACTCTGTCACATTACAACTCTTGAGTTTTTCAACTTCCTTAAAGTGATACTTGCCGAAGCGGTCATAAAGTGACAATGACCGCTTACCGTCGGTTAATTCCTCCGCTTACGCTATCCTTACACTAGTTGATCCAATGACCATGACTTAATCAAGTGTCGGGATGGATGGTCCTTATTCATTTCAGGAATTCGATGCTCTAGGACTCTAGGATATTACAAATCCTAAGTCGTTCAACTCCCCTGGAGTGATATCTATCGAAATTATTACGCCATCCTTCCATCGCTTGATCTAACGATTGAGAAAGGTCCCAAAGGGATCTTATATCGATGGTCTATGTGAATTCATGACTTTGGTCTTCGACACTTTCACTGGTAGAGATGTTGGACACCCTTGGAGGATATACTCTCGAAGATGACATGGCATGTTGACATCATCTATGGTGACATGGACCCATGGCATGTGTGCCACGTTTCATTAAAAAATGAACAGGATTGAGCCCAAAAGGTATTGAATCTGGGTGACACGTGTCCCCACATGGTACCCCAGCCACATGGAATACGATACATCATCAATCGAATGGATGGTCCACCATCTCTGCTCCATATATGATGGCCTGCATTACACCCAAATTCTTCCCTCGATCTAACAATCCATAGGATTTTGAGACTTCAACACTCCAGGACTCCGGGTTATAGCAGTTCTAAACTGGTTTGATTCTCCCAGAGTTAACTTCCCGAATTGGTCAACATTGGATGACCCTGACCAATGACTGAGATTTCACCCTAGCCTCCTATTAGATCTGACAGCCGACAAAACTTCACGACTTCGACCTTTTCCATGCTTCTACCTTGTCTCCCATAATCACCGAAGCGACGAAGTTCTGGATATTTCCATCTCTTTCTTGTCTTTGATCAATGGTTTTGATCGCTCCCGAGATCCAAAAGGGATGGCCATGACTCTATGATACTTCACAAAGGATCGCTTTCTACATGACACTTTGGCTTCTGTGCGATCTTTGTAGTTCTATCTTTCTTGAGCTTTAAGATCAGAAGGACATATCCATTTTTAACTATAATACCCTGTGCACAGTTCCATCCCATCCCAGTCTAGTGTTTCAACCTGAAGCTCTGATAGAAATCTATAATGTACCCAACCACCCATAGGCCATGAATGCTACTTTAAGCCCACTTCTGAACTAATTTATAATTCTAATAAAATTTTTAATTAATAAATATGCTTGAACTATTCACATGCATAAATCAAGATTCAAGCTACAATATAAAAGAAATGAACCATATGTTATGCACAACAATAACCAACAAGCATTCATATTATAGATATGAATTTCATAGATAAATAAATACACAATGAAAATAAATATACACGTAAATAAAACCATGATAGAGAGAGCACTTATGTTTAATGAAATGAATCACCAACTAGTTGTATACCAAGGACGTTCCACCCAACTATAGACACTGTTGTTCCAAGTCTCAACAACAATGTTACCCCCGAGCTAGGGATATGATTCCACAAGGATGGTTCCAGAGTGTCACTCAGCTTCCCAAACCATTCAACACTCAAGATCTCATAGGCTTCTCAGCACACACAACAATCCAAAGTACACCAATGCTCTTCTACCCAGCCTGCATAACCCAAGAGAATGGACCCCCTTCTTTTCCATGCAGTCCCTCAGGATGTCCACTTCCTCCCAAGGATCCAATGCATCTTTTCAATAATCACCATGTCGAGACTCTTAGGATTTGTAGTTGTGGGAAAAAATTAATGCATGCCAATGCATCTCAGATATGAAGGCATTAATTCATGGCTGGAATACGCCCGCAATCACTATTTCCAACCAAACCATGGATCATCTCCACAATTCGTTTTTCTCTCCCCATCCAAGATCAAAAGGAATGAATAATGAAGAGTGGGTGAAAGAGTGAATAGAGAGAGAACAAAATGAAAGGTGTGAACAATGAACAATGAACAATGAGTGAGTGAGTGAATGAGTTAAGAAGAATCTCCCAAACAACCAACAAGATGGGTTTATATCTTTATTTGCAAATCAAGAACCACATGGCCTTCCCCAAGAAGATCATGTAACCACTCTTATCCATTAAACAATTATGGGTAGATAAAATATAAAATAAATAATTAGAACCTCAAACCCCTTCTCTTGTGGAATCATAGCCCCCTATAACTCTTGTCCTTGTCCATCTAATAGCTAGTGATGTATTTATTATTAATAATGATCAAAACATTACATTTCCTAGGCACAATGACCTCTTTTAATTTTTTGGGCACTTTGGCCTTTCATAGATTAACAAAATACATTATTTAATTCAGGACTCAAAAACTCGAGGTATTACAGAAGGGCTTCCACTCTTTCTACAATCTTGGTATCCCAACTCTCACAAGTAAAACAAAATCTACAAAATTTTGGCAGCATAACATTACCAAGAATGAGTGAGATCCATTGCCCTTCTACCACATTTGTTTTATAGAAAATCCTCAATGACACATGTTCTCATGCACAATTAATTATCTTTTTAATTAATTTAATTAGTATTATTCACCCACACATGTGTCACCCTCTCACCAAGTTGCACAAGCAATTACCATTTTTATTTTATTTAAAAAGCCAATTTCCCTCACATTTCCCATTGTGTTCCTATGTTTTCTCTTAGTTGTCCATTTGTTCCCCAAATTTTCATTTAATGAGTGTCTCCTAACTAGATCTTAGATAGATATGGATTATTAGTCTTCTTCTAGTTAGGCTAGTGGTAGGTTGACTCAAGATTCTATTTCATGTGTACTCCTATTCTCTCATTTTATTATTTCTTCTATTTTTAAAAATCCATTTTATTAATTTCATGCACACATGTGCATTTTTACAACCTTTAAATTGTATTCCCCTTTTTCCTGGAGTTGATTATATTCTCAAATATTTAACTTATGTCATAATTCATTTAGTCCTTTATTTAAATTTAAAATTAGACTTAGTATTAGAATTATGATTAGACTTTTGTTAGAATTTATAATTTATAATTTATTGTTTAATTAATTATTTTAGTCTAACAAGGTCCAATCATTTCAATGTTTTCCAGACCACCTATATTTATTCACTCAAGTTTTAAATTACGTGACATGCCCTTCAAGACACACCTCTATGCTCCAAGGGTGTCACTCGTCTTAGACTAATTTTGGAAGTTTGTCCAACCCTTGGAACCAACACTCCATTTGGTCAACCTTGTGAGATACTAAGGGCTTCTAAGGAATAAACACTCTACCTTATTACGTGCCCCTTAGAAATCTTCGTGAGCGACTGTCTCATTACGCACTCACGATGTCGTGGACCTCTTGAACTAGGCAATTGCTAACCTACCATTCATTTTGTTAGCACTGAGAGTCACCCTCATATAGCAAGAGGATAATACCAATACCCATCATAAAGGTTTGTGGATGAAAATTAATAATTGAAGGTAAAATGGAAAAAACTCAGCATAAGAATGTTTTAACACTGAAATCTGGGCTAGCATAAGAATGTTTTAATACCGAAATCTGAGCTAGCATGCATAAACAAATGAGGTTTTGATTAACTTTAGTCAGTGGTTTAATGATAAAGATGAATTGAAGGAAGACTTAGTGAAGAACATGGATAGGTCTTCTATAAGCATCAGGATTTCAAGTAGTTAGGAGAAGAAAAACTCAGTCATAAGAACCTCTTGATCCTAAGTTTAAAACACTGAAAAACATTCATAACAACATTATAATCAAACCTCCATTATAACAAAACCACGACATCTCATATGGATCATCCAATCATGAGAATTACATAATAAGAGGAAACAAGATGATGAAATGAAACTGACTTATATTAATGAAAATGTCTCAAGTCTCATACATAACCAGAGAACAACTTTGTTTAGTCAAAATATTACACAATGGGAGCTATGCTCAACCATCGGACCTCTTCATATTATTTTTTTCATGTATTTATAATCAAAATAGTCGAACATAGCTAGGAGTGCGAGATGGCCTTCCTATCCTAGGATCCTTTAGCTGTCTTGTTCCTTCTGTCAAAAGGAAACTTAGGCCAGTTTGGGCCTGCAGAAAAAACTACCCTCTGTGGTACTTCGGGCTGACAGTTTTCAGTCTCCTCGGCCAGAACCTACATGCTTCCAGTTAAGGAGGTAGTTGATTGTCCAAACACCAGTCATTATTTCATTAATTGATTTCTCCTTGGGATCAGGAAGAGGCTTATTACTTCAGCGAGGAGATAACTGGGTCATTTTGGCATAACAAACCTATTGAAGGGTCCTAAATCCCTTTATCTCAACAGTAGGAACCAAACCTGCCAACGAGGCCCAATTATACTATG
>ML789348.1:0-30597 GCA_009831015.1 Picea engelmannii
ATGTGATTGATATTATGTATGCTTGATTGACTTGTTTGACATGTGCAACCCCATGTAAGGGGGGAATTGATTCTCGATGGTTTCAACAATTACTTAGGAGTTAAGTGTAGATAATTCCAATGGGGGTTATGGTAATGTTATATAGACATGTATTTTGAACTATTTTGTAGATTGAGACTCCATGGGGGTCCTGGGGCATTAACATTGCCCTCTTATTTGATAGTAAGAAGGATATTGATATTATGCATTGTTTAATACTTATTAATACTTTTATGTTTTAGCAAGTTAGTGTATCATGCAAGACATGGGAGACTTTCCCAAACTATTTAACATGTGGATGTGAACTAATGTCAGAACAATGGATGGGAGAAAAGATCATTTGGAAGAGGAGGTCAAGTTGGTAAAGGTAGATGAGTAAGTGAGCATTATCTACAATATGATTTAACACCCAAAAGGGGGCAGGGTTACTAGATGACTTGAAATGATTTGGAGCCCGAATAAATAAAAGAGTAAGAATGAAATGGGATAAATTAAAATAGAACACGATATCAAAAGGAAATCAAATCTGATTTTATCCAAGAAAAGTCAAAGTGAGGATAAGCAGATAGGGTTACATGACTTTTCAGTTATAATAATAATAAAACTTAATATTATTCTATTACATTTTTTCTTAAAAAGGGAAGGGAATGAGAGGAAGAGGTATGTTTAATTGGAATGGGGCATGGTTGCTTGGATTCTCATTCTGAAAGGAAGGTGAAAGGGAGTAAGAAATGACAATAATCCTTTGATGTTAGGGCCAAACCGATCATCATCTATGTGTAAACTACTCTAGATAGATACTAAAATAATTGTAAATTTAAGACAAATGATGTAGATATCCCATTGCCCATATATATTTACTTTACTAAAATTTAGAACAAAAAGTTGCCTATGTTGCTTTGAAGTTATGTAGAAATGGAATGAAAAGAAGAAATATGTTAATATTTATATTAAACTTTTGTTTATTCCATAAAAAGTTCAATTCAACCCTTATTATTATAGAAAGAGATTTCACCAGAAAACAATAAAGCAAGTAAAAGTGAAAGAGTTTCAATGATTATCTAGAAGTAGCTCCATTGATTATTCTTTTGGCTCTGAATTTCTCAAGCACATGCAAATGAGCTCAACCCAAATTAAAATAGAGCAAAATAAAGTTCAACATTCTTTAGATTTGAAGTGCACATCTACTTTATTTAGCATTTAGATTTGGTGACCTTTTGTTATTTACACATCATATAAAAAAATTCATGCCCCAACTTTTGTTTGAGTTTAGAAGAAGACAAAAGATTTTTTGGTTCCATACGAGAAAAGCACAAGAGAGATAAGGTGTTGGTTCAAAAGAATGGTGGGAATTGCAACTTTCTTTGAATGATTTTATGGTACAAAGAAAAATTGTTTGGCGGTTCAAAGGATGTTGTGCCTGGGCCCATGTTGTTGCAATGAAAGAGTAGAAGTACATTGGAATATGTTGAACATACCTTTTTCTGTACTTGCTAAGACTAGAGTCTTGTTGTAACATTATTATCTCTATCATTATTGGAGTTTCCCGCACTACTTCGAAGATTAATATGGTGGTTATCCATGGCGACTGTGAGGAAGGGCCACACAGAGTGAGGCCACAACCAAGAAAAAAGGGGCCACACCCAATAATTCCTTGGCCAAGAAATTAAAGAGGTCATGCCAATCAATCCCTAACCCAGGCGAAGGAGAAAAAGGGGATCGATGTGACAAGAATAACATGCCTCCATTTTCACTAATAATATTGCGAGAGGAAAGCTTCAAAAATTCCACGAGGTTGGTTCTTTCAAGTTGATTTGAACCATGTGTGAAATTCCTTGTAATGTGGAGAACCATGTCTTGGATCAAGCAATGCATGTGTTCAGGGTTTGATTCCACTCAAGGCTTAACATCCTTATAAAAAAACTTGCAGCGACAAAGTTTGATCAAGGTACATGACTCTTTTAAGATCACACCTAAATGCTAAAGGATAAAACAATACAAATAAAAGTACAAAGTACAAAGTACATGAACAAAAGAGAAATGCATATGAAAGGGTGACCAAAAAGAGTCAAACCCTTTGAAGAGAACAATATGGAAGGTGGAAATTGAAGAGGAGGATGAAGTATAGATGTCCATGTCATCATCCATCATTATGAAGGAGTTGATGCTAAGCATGATAATATCCTCTGAGAAGTGCCCAATGTTGAGTAGGCCATGTTTCACCATAGTTCAAGCAAAACCTAGCCATAAGTATGATTTTGTAGTGACGTTGAGGGACATGGTGTTAATGGGCTCAGATCACATCATCTGCAATACCCCATATTAGCATTACCAAGAGAAAATGATGCATGGACATTGCAAGAGAGCCAATAATGATTTGCATGTTACCAAAGGATTGAGTTTGAGAAGAGGTCGATGAGTTGTAGGTTGTCTTGGCTTTCTTGTATTATGAGTATAAACCAGTCATTGGTCCCATATATAATTCTTACGTATTATATATTGTGGTTGAGAAGAAATGTGGTTTTATATAGCACTACTTGTTCTCCCAAGAGTTTATGATTGGGCAATTAAAGAAGGAATTACCAAAATTTTGGGGGAATTGACCATTATCCAAATTAGTATGGTGACATTGAATTTGTAATATGGTAGTGAATACTTATACTTATGTCTGCAATCTCATGTGTTCGTAGGGTAACCATGAGAAGGCCCTACCTTGGGAACCTTGAGCTTGTAATCATACACTTGAGTTGAATGGCATGACGATATGTTATCACGATATGAGATATGGTATGTAGGCCAATTTGTTTTGGCCAAATGTGAAGTTTGATCTAATTCATGTTGATTGTTGAGTCAACTTGTGAATCAAAGTGTTGTTTAATCACGATTGGACCACACTCGAGTTGTGTAGCTCATGTACAATTGGTGATGTTTTTCTTATGTCAGGTGAGTACTAGTTAGTACCTTTAATAACACTAGTTGATTAAGAAAGAAACATGCAAAGTGCACCCATGAGAGGGGCTAATCTTCTCTAGTAGGAACATACCCTTTTGTGAAGAGGGGGTGCCTTTACGAGGATGGGTAGTACTTTTAGCTATAAGTTTTATTAGCAGTAGGGATTTATGTATGGTGACCTTGATGGATACTATCAAGCATGATATAATGCTTTAACATTGTTGATTGAACTTCCCTTGTCATAGAGTGTGAAGATACTTAGATGTGTAATGTACCCAACTCCATGTTGAGTCACATTACTACCATTCTGACTAAGTACATGTTGTGCCTTTTAAAATTTTATTCAATCCGACTCATATTTCCATAATTAACAACTCTAATACCAATATGCTCTCTCTCTCTGTATATATATATGTGTGTGTGTGTGTGTGTGTGTGTGTGCAAAATGACAAACAATCTCATGCACATTCATATAAACATACATAATTAAAACAACATTACGTTCATTAGCATTCCCATCATTTTAATCAGAAAAATACAAACAAACAACTCAAAATATAACACATAAACCATAACATTTATCTTATGAACAAATATCACCAAATGGTTGTGTATGAATGACATTTCTCCCAACTGTAGGCTTTTCTACTCCAATTCTCTCAACAACAAGCCACCCCTGAGCTAGGGCTATGAGTCCACAAGGAAAAATGACTCTTATGGCTCGCTAAACTTCCTTACACGATCCAATACCCAACAATAATGAAGTACAAAATCCTACAACCTATTCCACCACCCATCTATATTCCCTAGCCTACACCATCCTAGGGATGGAATCCCCTTCTCTACCATGCAGTCCCTCAGGCAATTCTCACCCCCTCCAAGGCTCCAATGTAGACTCTCCAAGAATCTCAATGCCATGGCTCCAAACCATAACTAGTAGTGCCACACAAATACCTGAAAACCCTCTTTATTGCTATATGATGCTCTTTCCCTGGTTTTGACATAAACCTACTAAAAAATCCCACTGCATGTGCAATGGCTAGTCTAGTACAGACCATTGCATACATAGAACTGCCAACCACACTAGCATACAGAACATGACACATGTCCTCTTCCTCTTCCTATGTCTTGGGACACTGATCTACATATAACTTTACACCTACAGGAATAGGAACCTTGATCGGTTTATATTCCTGCATATTGAACCTATGCAATATTGTCTCGACATATTTCCTATGATTTAACCAGATTTTCATATTTTCCCAATCTCTTTTAATTTCCATGCCCAAAATGAAATTTGCAACACCAAGATCCTTCATGTAAAATTTAGAGGACAACTAAGTTTTCACATCCTGGATAATCTCCTTGTCATTTCCTATCAACAACATAGCATCCACATACAAGACCAAATAAATAAGATGATCACTGCTTAATTTAAAATACACATAGTGATCCACTTTTCTCCTTGTGAAGCCAAGTCCCAACATATAAGTATCAAATTTTTTATACCACATCCTTGGTGATTGATTTAACCCATATAGGGACTTTTTTAGCTTGCATACCAACTCTTTCTTTCCCTTCACAACAAACCCTTATGGCTGCTTCATGTAGATTTATTCTTCTAGATCCCCATGTATGAATGTTGTCTTCAGATCCATTTGTTCTACTTCAAAATCAAAAGAAACAACAACAATGAAAACAACAATAAAAGAAATATAATTGAAGTTAACTTGGAAACAAGAGAAAAAATATCACCAAGTCAATTCCCTCTACCTGGGAATAACCTTTTGTTACTAACCAAGCTTTGTATTTCTCCACTTTTCCTTCTGCATTCAACTTCTTCTTAAACACCCATTTGTTGCCAATGGGATTTCTTCTAGTTGGCAACTCCACTAGATCCCAAGCCTCCTTGTCTAAGGATGTCATTTCTTCCACCATGGAATTTTTCCAGAGTTTTCCATCCTCTGAATCCATTGCCTCCCTAACAGTTCTAGGATCATCATTAGTAATAGACAAAGCAAAATTTGAACGAAAATAAGGTGGAGTATACCTTTTTGGTTGCCTTCTTCCCCAAACCGATCTCCTCAATACTGGAGTATGAGTTTCCATTTCTTCCACCATGGCCTTTTTCCAGAGTTTTCCATCCTCTAAATCCACTGCCTCCCTAACAGTTCTTGGATCATCATCAATAATAGACAAAGTGAAATTTGAACGAAAATGAGGTGGAGTATACCTTTTAGGTTGCTTTCTTTCCTTAATTGATCTCCTCAATACTGGAGTATAAGGATCTTCTTCTTCTATAGAGTCTGATTCATTATCCTTCAACTCAAACTCTATTTTCTATGGTTCTTACTTCCTTGGTAGGACTTCCTATTTGTCAACATCTTTGATTTCTCTAAATACCACATCTTGAATATGCACTACCTTCTTAGTTTATGGGTTCTAAAGCTTATAACCTTTCAGACCATCTATATACCCAATAAAGATACACTTTTCAACTTTTTTATCTAGCTTATTCTTGTTTTCCTTCGGAACATGAACATATGCATCACAACCAAATACCCTGAGATGTGTCAAAGAGGGTTTCTTACCAGTCCATACCTCATGTGGAATCTTGTCGTCCAATGTTGATGAGGGTGATCGATTGACCTGGTAACATGCAGTACCCACTACCTCTGCCCATAATTCTTGTCCTAACCCGACACCATTGAGCATGCACCTTACTTTTTCCATCAACATCCTATTCATCCTTTCTACAAGTCCATTCTATTGAGGTGTATATGGAGTAGTCTCTTTCCTTGCTATACCACACTTCTTACAGAATTATTAAAATTCATTTATGCATAATTCTTCACCATTATCTAACCTCAATACCTTAATTCTCTTCTCTGTCTGATTCTCCACAAGAGCCTTAAACTCTTTGAATTTGTTAAATACTTTAGATTTCTTCTCGAGGAAATAAATCCATGTATTCCTCGAGAAGTCATATATACATGAGACATAGCACATAAATTTTCCCAATGATGGAACTGACATAGGTCCAAACACATCACTGTGCACCAATTGTAAAATTCTCTCTACCCTCGTTGCTTTAGAGGGGAATCTTACTCAATTATGCTTCCCATATACACAATGTTCACATAAATCAAAATCCAGAGAGAAGTTAAACATACCTTCAACCATACATTTACCATGTAGTACTCAAAGGCCCTTCTCTCCAATATGCCCCAGTCTTTGATGCCACAACATAGTCTTTTCTCTAGAGACTATAGGATTTTTTTCTTCTTCAGCTCTAATCTCGGGAACAACAAAATTGTTGCACCTATCACTAATAGTGCTTCCCTGCAGCTTATACAGAGTTCCAAACCAAACTCCCTACAACAACACCATTACTCCGCAAACCATTCTACAAGTTTCTTTCTCAAACACCATTTTTACCCCTGCATTGTCCATTTTGCTTACAAAATCAATTTTCTGGCCAATCTAGGGATGTGCAGAATACCAGGGAGTGTTCTAATCCTTCCATCCATGAGTTTCAACTTAAATTTTCCTTGTCCTATGATTTTGGTTGTCGATTTATCACCTAGGAAAACATCACCTCGATCATACCTTTCATATTTGCAGAACCATTCCCTGTGAGGATTCATATGAAATGATGCACCTAAGTCGAACAACCATGCTTCATGATCTGCATGTGTGCTTGAAGAAGAAAAGTACACATCCCCTCCTTCATCCATGGAGGTTTTTGCTTCTGTAGAAGCAACATCATTGTGTCTCTTCCATATCTCAACACTTTTGGATCTACATTGCTTCTTGTAGTGCCATTCTTTTCCACGCCTCCAACATACCTTTACAAATTTTCTGAGATATTTAGATCTTCCCCTAGATTCAGATCTCCCACTCGAGGGCTTCGATATATTTATTTTATGGGAGTGTCCTCTTGCAAATAAGGCATCGATGCTATATCCTTCCATGTTTTTCCATCACATCTCCTCCGACAACAAGGATGAGACCACATCATCGAAACTTAAAGTAGTTGTATTACTACCTATGGCCACAACTAGACTATCCCATGAGTCTGGTAAAGAGAACAATAAATTGATACACTTATCTTCATTATAAATCTTAATATCAACATATAATAGTTGAATTACCATTGTATTGAAGGTGTTTAGATGCTCTATCACCAAGTCTCCATCTTTCATCCTCGGGTTGTACAACTTCTTCTGCAGGAACAAATTGTTTACTAGGGACTTAGACTAATACAGAGCCCCTAACTTATTCCATAAAGCCTTGGTTGTAGCTTCCCCTGACACATTCAATAATACATAATCTGAGAGACACCAGATTATGCTCTTCTTCTTCTCATCCAATTTTCTCAGTCTTCTGCTGACATTCCTATAGGTGCAGTATCTCGATCCACAATGATCCACTAATCTTTGTCTACAAACATATATTCCATCTTAAGCTTCCACAAGTCAAAACTTTGCCCATTAAATTTCTCAATCTCTATTTTCGAACTGCCTGACATTTCTTTTTACTTGAAGAATCAATACCCTAAGGCTCCCACTGTAACACGGTTTATCATAGACCCAAGCCAAACCATTGACCAAAAAGGCATCCCCCTGAAGCCAATTGTTGTTCTGATACCAAATGTAGATTTTAACCTTGTACAATTAATTATTGCAAACAAAATGCTTAATAAAAATAGAAAATATATAATGGCACACACACATTACACATATATTTTACATTGGAAATCCAAACTAGGAAAACCAACAACTTATTTAGAGTCACACCTCCAATTCTTTATTCATCATATAATCTTCATTTTTTACAATACAATATTCTAAGTCCAATTAAGGAATTACGGTTGTTGACTAATTTGGGTCAATGGATCAGGGGTTTTGGATGTCGCAGGATCCTATATATATTAGGGGAATAGGGGATCCAAAACCCTAATCCATTGACCCAAATCAATCAACAATCCTAATTCCTTAGTTGGAATTAGAAAACCATCAGCGAAAACCATGTGTCGAAAAATCGCGAAAAATGGATGCAAAAAGGCGCCAATTTTATTTTTTGGGGGCTCCTCCCGAAACCCCACCCCGCCCCCCCGCTCCCATATCATTGTACAGTACATGGGACCACCCTTTCAAAGAATATAACACATACCCAACAAGTTTTGTACATGTTAATGGTGAACTCCATCCATGATCGATGAGTGAACATAGTCAAAACATGAATAGGTAGAATCCTGGTTGGATTCCCCAAACCTAGGGAATTAGTATGCATGTTCTGAACTTGCCACTTAGCACCCAAGGAATGCCACCTAGCTCTTTGGCACACATTTCCATAATGATTTATCCTTTCACATACTTTAAGGTAAGCAAACTTTGGTTTACAAAAAAATAATATATTTCAGGCTTTGGCCCCTCTGGGTCCCCTTAAGCCCATCTCACACATAAATTATAATAAAATTATAATATGACTTTAGGCTTTGGTCAACCACTGAAATATTTCAGTCAACTACAAGAGCAATCAACTATGCAGTCGATCCAGTGGACCATTAGGTCAAGTCAACCAATGGAGTAAGTCAATTCTCTCTTGTGGAATCATAACTCCCAAATATTATCAACTCTCCTATATCACAACCAACAAAGTTTTTTATTATTAAATTTGATACAAAATATACATAGATTGACCCTTGGCCATACTATTCGGTTCACCAACATATACAACATATATGCACAATTACATTACAATTTCTAGTGATTAAAACTAGGGTGTTACATTCCCCTCCCCTTTTCTTTTGCATTGTCCTCAATACACATCACCATACAAGTGTCCATATATACATTTTTTAAATCAAAACATTAAAATAGCTAGGGGTATGCCTCCTACATGGGATCTTCTAGCTCCCATGTCGCATCCTCAGGGTTGTAACGAGTCTTCTGGACCTTTACGTGCTTGAAGGATTTTTTCTCGAGCACCTTGACTTTCTAGTCCAAGATGCACATTGGCTCCACCTGAAATTCCCATTCAGGCTCCACCTGAATCAAATTCCAATCAATGACATGGTTAGGGTCATGCACATACTTTTTCAATAAAGATACATGAAATATATTGTGCACATTCATGGAAGTAGGCAATGCAAACATGTATGCAATTGGTCCTATTTTGTGCGGTATCTCAAATGGCCCACAAAATCTAGCTGCCAACTTAGTGCAACTACCCATATTTAGTGATATTTTCTTTGGCTTCACTTTCATAAATACATGTTCTCCCACTTAGAATTCTTTGGCTACTCTACACTTGTCTACATAGATTTTTCGTCTCTCATGTTGTCCCATCTCAGTGGATTATTACACTTTCTGCCATATAAGACTTCAAATAGGCTCATCTTTAATGAGGCCCGATACCCCTTGTTGTATGAAAACTCCACCAAATGTAGCTACTCTTCCCACTTGGATGGCTTATCCATCACATACATCCTTACCATGTCTTCAATCACGCGATTAACTCTCTTTTTTTTCCCATCTATTAGTGGGTGATATGATGTATTGAAGTTTAGATTTGTGCCAAATCCCTTGAACAATCCCTTCCAAAAGTTTGAGGTAAACTTGGAATCTCGATCTGACACGATTACCTCAGGCACTCCATGTAGCTTGAAAAATTCTTTCATGTAAATCTAAGAAATTTTGGTTGCCTTATGATTTATATTGACTGAGATAAAATGTGCAGCCTTGGTCAACTTGTCCACCACCACCATTATTGAGATGTGTTGCCTCATTTTATTGGGAAACTTTATGATAAAGTCAATGGTGACTACCTCCCACTTCCACTCTGGAATTGGTAATGGTTGTAGCAAACCTATTGGGTGTCCATGCTCAATCTTCACCCTTTGTCATTCCATTCATTTGCTTATGTAACCAACCACATCCTTCTTCACGCCCGACCAAAAATATTGGTTGTTTATTGCTGTTATGGTCTTCTAACAGCTCGGGTGTCTAGCATATGGAACATTATGTGTCTCTTTTAGTATCAATTTCCCTAATTAATTTGAATTAGGAACATATACTCTATTTTTTGGCATTAATATTCCATCATCTCCAAGCTCGTACTCTTTGTACTTTGGCTATAAATTACCTTGTTGCATGCTTTCCTTGACTTGTAAATAATGTTGGTCTAAATTTGCATCTCCCAACATTCTATCTTTTAAATTAGACATGTACATACTTATAGTTGTAGCATGCATCTCATGCACCCTCCTGTTGAGTGCATCAACCACTTTATTCTCTTTTCCTTTGATGTGCTTGATATCAAATTCATATTCACTAAGAAATTCCAGTCATCTGATTTGTCTGGCATTTAGTGTTGGCTACTCAAACAAATATTTCATACCATTGTGGTCCGTCCTCAACTCAATTATTTTTCCCGTGAGATAATACCTCCACATCTTTAAGGCATGAACTATGGCTTCCAACTCTAGGTCATGTGTGACATAGTTCCTCTCATGATCTTTCAACTTCCTTGACTCATAACATACCACATGCCCATTTTGTGTAAGGGCTCCACCAAGCCCTTCCTTGCATGCATTCATGCACACTATAAAATCCTCCTCTTGATCAACAATCTTCAATATTGCTACACTTGTCAATAATTCCTTCAAATGCGAAGAACTTTCCTCACATTTGGAGGTCCATTCAAACTTTATCCTCTTCTTTTGCAAATAAGTGATGTGATGTGCAATCTTTGAAAATCCCCCAATAAACCTCATGTAGTATCCAACTAATCCCATAAAGGAAATTACCTCTATAACATTCCTTGGTGTTGGCCATCCTCTTATGGATTCAATTTTCTTTGGATCCACTAATATGCCTTCCTTTGAAATGATATGCCCTAGGTAGTGGATCTACTTTTGGTAAAATGAACATGTGCTTCTCTTTGCATATAACTACCACTCCCTTAACACATGTAGCACCATCCTTAAGTGTTTCTCATGTTCTTCTTCTGACTTGGAATAGATAAGTATGTCATCCAAGAAGACTATGACAAACTTATCCAAGTAATTTATGAAAATATCATTTGTCAAACACATAAAGACAACTGGTGCATTTGTCAATCCAAATGGCACCACTACAAATTCATAATGTCCATATCTATTTCTAAAAGTTATCTTACTAATATCTTTATCTTTGATTCTCACCTAATGGTACCCTGATCTCAGGTCTATATTAGAAAGTACCTTTTCTCCTTTTAGTTGGTTGAAGAGATCATCAATCCTAGGGAGAGGGTACTTGTTCTTTAATGTAGCTCTATTCAGCTACTTGAAATCAACACACATCCTTAAGGTTCCATGCTTCTTATTCACAAATAGTATTGGTGCTCCCCAAGGTGAGATACTTGGGTGTATGTACCCTTTCTTAAAAAATTCTTCCAACTACATTTGCAATTCTTTCAATTTTGGTGTGTTCATCAAGTAAAGGGTTTTGGATATTGGGGTAGCTCCAGGCATTAAGTCAATATAGAAGTCTATGTCTGACTTGGGTGGCAATCTCAATATCTCCCCAAATACATCTTCATTATCTTATAGTACTAAAAAATCTTCAAGACTTGGACCTTTTCCCTTAGCTGGATCTTCCACATGCACTGCAAACAATTAACATCCTTTTCTAAAGCACCTCTCCAACTGTAAGGATGAAATTTCCCTTATAGAAATGGGTCTTGGGATCCCCTTCACTAAGATTTGTTTTCCTTCATTAAGACATGTAAATGTCTTATTATGACAATCTAACATAGTGTGATGTTGGTCCAACCAATCAATTCCAATTAAGACATCATGATATCCCAATCATATGATATTCAGATGTGCAAATGTGTTCAAACCATTCATATCTATGGGAGAACTCCTAACAATCTCATTAATTCTTTTCTTGGTCCCAATGGATAGTTGTACCAGCCATGATTTTTCAAGCTTGTCCTTCTTCAAATGAAATCTGTCCACTATATTAGGATCAATGTAACCATTACTTGCTCCTGAGTCAATTAAAATAGCAACAAGTTGATTTGTAGTCTTACCTTCCACCTTAATCATGTGAGATTGATGTTCTACCTTTCAATTCTCTAGAGGTGCATATATCCTTGGAACACTTTTACCCACATATTCTATTGTAGGAGATTCCTAAATATTGTGTACAATCCTCATTCTATCCACTCCACGAGGGAAGTCTATGTACCTATGATCTCCCTTACAACCCCAACACTTGATTGGTTGTATTTCTATTTTCCCCCAAAATGGTGCCATCTTGGACTCACTATGATCTGGTTGGCCTTGTTGATAAGAATTAGAATTGTTCATGAAGAAAGGTGGCATGAATCTCTTCTTCCTTTGATCCACTTTATCTTCCATCTTATCTCTCCAAGACTTCAACACCATTATTCTTCCTTTTTTCTTCTCATATAAGTACTTGGCCTTCCTAGTGGCCTACTCTAGAGTCCTAGGTTCATCAAATTGAATCCTATCTTTGTAAAATGATGGAAATCCACTCAAGAATATTTGAATTTTAACATTCTCATCCTCGATGAATCCCACATACCTCAGCATCTCTAAGAATTTCTTCTCATATTCCTCCATAGTCATGTTCCCTAGCTTGAGTTCAAAGAACTCTTGCATATTCTTGTCATAATAATGCTATGATAGATATTGTCGTTGGAAATTCTTTTTAAACTACTTCCAAGAGACCTTCTTTTCATTAATGTTCTTGACTTGCCTCATCTTGTCCCATCACATGGAAGCTTTCCCTTGAAGATGGTAGATGACAATCCTTGTTTCCAAATTAGATGAGTAATTGTGAAACTGAAAGTACTTTATGATTCCAAGAAACCATGTCTCAACCTCTTCTCCCTTCTTCTTCTCTCCATCAAACATTGGTGGCTTGAGCTTCTTGAGTTCCCCTTGCAAATGGTCTAATTCATGCCTTCTCCTTTGATGCCTAACAGGGGACATTTTAAGGCTACTCTATGATTTTGTAGATGAATATAGTTTCCCGACTGAATGAGTGGGTGAATAATGTTTTTGGTGAGTTCTACTAGCACTTCTTGAGAGCCTATATCTTTTATAGTTCTCTCTTCCTACATGAAGTCTACCTTCTTCCACATGTCTTGGTCTTGATCCAACCTTGATTTTCCTTTGCAGTTGGTTTAGACTTTGTAGCAAGTGAGTGCTTATATGATTATGTTCCTCTTGATGTTTTATTCTTATCTCATTATTAGGCTTGTAGCTATGTACTTCCATCCTCAGTTTCTTCATGATCTCAACCAACTTTATTGGCTCCACCTTGCTTCTATGGCCATTGGATTTTGTTTCTTCATTTCCCAATCTAATATTCAATCCCCTCACTTTTTCTTCATGGCTATGAGTTTCTTGTGTATCCTCCATGATCTTGGTCCACATATCAAGTTGGATATGTTCTAAAAGTAGCACTAACTTTTTAAGCAATGTGCATACAAGTATGTTGTTATAAAGTATGAATATGGTAAAATTTTCATTAATCATACATAATCATTTCTGAATCAACTTTCCAATAACTATACTCATGTCAACTTCTAAGTTTTGAGCTAAAATTTATGGCTCTCTGAAATCAACCATTTTTGCCCCCTTTTATGCACGTGTCTCACTGGTGTAATTAATCTCATAGGCCTACTTCTGCCACGTGTAGAAGAAAATATGTTAGAAGTTAGATTTTTTTTTTTGTATTAGGTATTGATAATAATGGTGATAGTAAGTATATGGAAACTCTCAAATTTATGTTTTGATACTCTAGTCGAATTCTACAACAATTTGGAATTGTCAACTGTCCCTTTTGCACTTTTTCTAGCTTTAGATTTTTTAGCAAAAAATGTTATCTCCCAAACATAGCAGAATTGGAAAATATTTTCTAGGACAAAGTTGTCTGGCTTGCCGAGGAGGTAAAATGTTGAATACTATAATTTTTTTAGATTGGTGATATGGGGTCCCTTTTCCTCCTCGAAAGATCTTAAAAATCCCCAAAATGTCTCAAAATAGTGGATTTTGGTCTATTTCTACATCCCCATTCCAAACCCATTGAGATTTGGCCAAATGATCCACTAGATATTTTCATATCCAATTCTCTAACTCCATATCAAAATTCCATCATCAATAAGGCCTCTGTCGTAGATTACCACCTCATTCTTCAAAAACCCTTAATTTACAATTTCTGGAAATTTGAAGTTGAATTGGCCCATGACCATCATTGGATATTTTGTGACCCACAAATCTATGGACCAAACCCCAAAATTTCACTTGAATCTAATCATTTCATCTTATGTTATGGACAAAACAAGTTTTTGTCTCCAAACTTGTTTTTTTGTGTGTATAAAATAACATCTTTGTCGACATGTTTGTCATCTCAATCTCTAAAGAACTTTGAAGCACTAGTCCAACTCTTGAACCCTCAGACATATTCTCCTTTGGACCATCTTTCTACTAATTGTACTTGTTGGAGAGTTGAGTCGGCTAGCCAACTAGGCCAGGTAGTCAACTAAGCTAGGAAGTCGACCATTATAACATGTCAGTTGACTAGGCAATTGAGTCAATCAACCATCAAGGTGGGTCGATCGGTGGAATACGCCAGTCGACTACAAAGACAATTCAACTAGGTAGTTCAGTTAGTGGATCGTCGAGGTAGGTCAAACCAAAGAAACACATCAGTTGACTACAAAGAAAAGTCAACTAGGAAGTCGAGGTGATCGATCATCGGGTCGGGTTGACCAAAGAAACACATTAGTCCACTGCAAAGACAAGTGGACTAAGTAGTCAAGTCGATCGACCATCGGGTCAGGTCGACCAAAGAAACACACCAATCAACTGAAAAGACAAATCGACTAGGTAGTCGAGTCAGGTCAGCCAAAGAACCACATCAGTCGACTCCAAAAACAATTTGACTAGGAAGTCGGGTTGGTCGATCAATGCGATATATCATTTGGCCTACGTGAATAACTTTTTCCATAGGTTTCCTCTAGAAATCGAGGTTGTTTTTTTCAATTTCACCCGAGAAATTTTCTCAAATAGCTTGTAGGCATACTCCAAAATTTGTCTCTGTGTTATGATGTTTGGCCCATACAAGCCCGATATTGTAGCTTTGATACCAATTTGTAACATACTCGACTCCATGCCGAGTCACATTACTACCATTTTAACTATGTACATGTTGTCCTTTTAAAACTTTTATTCAACTTGGCTCACATTTCCATAATTAATAGCTCTAATACCAATCTATTCTCTATTTGGTTATTATAAGAAATATGTGTGCAAAATGACAAATAATCTCATGCACATTAATATAAACATACATAATTAAAACAAAATTATGTTCATTAGCATTCCCAACATTTTAATCAGTAAAACACACACAAACAACTCAAAAGATAACATAGAAACCATAACACTAATCTTATGAATAAATATCACCGATTGGTTGCGTACGAAGGATGTTCCTACCAACTATAGGCTATGTTTCTCTAGTTCTCTTAGCAGTAGGCCACCCCTGAGCTGGGGCTATGAATCCACAAGGACAAATGACTCTTATGGCTAGCTAAACTCCATCACACTACCCAATACCCAACAATAATGACACACAAATTTCTACAACCTTTTCCACCACCCAACTCTCTTCCCTAGCCTACACCACCATAAGGATGGAATCCCTTTCTCTCCCATGTAGTCCCTTAGGCAATTCTCACCCCCTTTAGGGCTCTAGTGAAGAATTTCTAGGAATCTCAATCTCGGGGCTCCAAAAAATCCAATTGTAACACACCCAACCCCTTAAGTAACCTTTTAAGGGATGGGATATAATTTTTTTTCTTTCCTATAGCTTCTATGAGTTCCTCGAAGAGAGGCACCATTGCCTTCTACTCTCCGAGAGATTTCCAACGACTAGAAGCTCGTCCAAAATTGAGTTCTGATTCGAGAGTTAAGGCCTTCTGAAGTTTTCAGGGTGTCAATGGCCAATGGCCACCCCCTTCACCACATGGCATCCATGTGGCTTCACTTTCATTGTACCATCCAACATGGCACCATCGCAGCCCCAATTGTCATCCTTTGGAAACGACATGGTCGTGGAAGAAAGGTTTACAGGGGAAATTCTCTGTCAAGTCATCGCGGTCTTATTTGCTCCCAAAACCTCGGTGCTTCTTGTTTTTCCCTTTTTACCTTACCATGCAACCGACATTGGAACCTAGTCCTCCAGACTTCAACCTTTCCATGCTCTTTTGTACAATGCTAAAGCTTCCCAGAGACCCGAAGTCCTGAAGCATCTCTCTACTTCAGAATCTATGATGGAGCTCTGTCCACCTTTGGATCTAACGGTTAAGATTTACTCGCACTTAACCAACTGCTTGGACTTGACTAGAGGGGTCGGGTCCCACACCTAATTCGTGTTCAATCCCATGATGTCATGTGGAGCTATCCAGACACGCCACATCACCATGACGCATGCGAGCCCATCCTATCAGAGCTTGACACTACAAGTGGGGAAACTTTGGCACTTCGATGCTTTAACCACGTTTCTCTATTTGCAAATCCTCTGGAGTTCTGAACTCTTGAGTCCTGCCACATGGCTCCAACCCTTTGGCCCTTTTTGGAGCTTACGTCCTAGCACTCCAAACACTTGGAGTTCATAAGTCCCGAACTCCCGGAGCAGGTCCCTCTCATGTACGTGGCATTCTACACGACTATCCCTACTACCATCTTCCACCGGGAAGATACGTGATGATGATGCCACGTTGACACGTGGTACCCATATCTCCAACTCTATACCATATACGATAAATTAGTAGGACACATGGCTTAGCCACATGTTGATATGCGGTGGCTTTGTCACACGGTTGAACTCCACCGTGCACTTTGTCCATGTCGTCTGCTGACGTCAATCTGACCTTCGACGCTTAGGGGAAACTCCACGCCTTGCATCCTGAATCACCCGAAGTGGGGTTTAGTCAGAGATTCGAATAATGATTGGATGATCCATAGTATTCCTTGGTTTGATCCAACATAAGACATTTGGTAGAAGACAAGGGTGACGCGTGGCCCAATCAACTAGTGACACATGTCAAGGTCTATTTGACACATAAGGTATGTGAAAGTCATGAATTAGGGTGACATGTGGCACACATACTATGGGCCCACGTCACCCTAGGTGACATCAACATGCCACGTCAATTCAACCTTTGACACTCTGACGATATTCTCATTCACCAACATGTCGAACCTCCTGGAGTAGGACTTCACCGAAGTACTTTACTCTATCCTTTCACTAGGCTCGATCTAACAGTCGAGAAGGATCCCGAAGAATCCTTAGATCCATGATCCACGTTACTTCGCGAGTTTGGCGTTTAGAGGTTCTGATTGTTTAACACCTTTTCTCTCCCGCAATAGGTCAACGTCGAATGACCACAACGTAGATCCAATGGTTAGGGGAGATCCTAAATAGCCTCAAATGTATGGCTCACATTATTTCACGACCGAGAAGTGGATAAGGGTTTAACAAGGGGATGAATCCCATGATAATAGGTAAATGACCGCCAATTGTTGGTCAACCATCAAGTTACCAGTCCGACAGGTCAACTTTGACGCATTTGGATGTTGCAATGTTCATTCACCCCAGAGCTCCATACTCCCAGAGTCCCAAATAACTTAGCTCCTTTTTTAGTGTAGTGAATGGTTCCATGGACCTGGTCCTATGGAAATTTGTCAAGCTCCAGAGGCTTACTCATAACTCTTAGCCAATATTTGGCTAAGGTCGTGGGCATGAGCTTGTGGTCTCTTAGACGGCTGGTTTGAAGGAAGCACCTTCCATTCACATAACTTAAGTTCTAAAACAAGGAAATGTAATTTCAAGGGATCAACGGGACTGAAGCATTCCAACGAAGTCTGCCCCGACTCTTATATTATGAAATCAATCCTTGGGAAAATTCCCTTAAGGATTTTCCAACCAGCATATAAACCATAATATTATTCCTAATTTCATTTGAAGACCCATGTCTAATAGTTCTCTTGCTGCTAAGCAGAGGAAAACAAAAACCATTCAAATGCAGGGGTTCACAAAAGAACAATAAGCATTACTAATATTAATCATGCAATGCAAATTTTATTCATAGACAAAGACATCCAACCACTCATTTAAATTCTAGTACACAGGGTATATGAAATACTTATCTATTACAGTCGATCACTGACCAACTGACTGTGGGTGTTCGCCTTTCCACCCAACCATAGGCTCATAGGCATTCATTCTTAGCGCTTTGCCCACCCTCGTGCCAAGCCATAATATCCATGGGGAACTTTTGCAATTTCTCAGAGATCCTTTCTCTGTCATAGCCTTTGCGATGTTTATCAGATGCCCCCTCAGCATCAATCTCACAACCTTATGCTCAGGTCATGTTTTCTGAAAACTCTCAGAGATCCTTTCTCTTGTTCTCTCCTTTTAACAAGAACAAGTTAATCATTTAGTTCTTCTTCAGAACCCTAGAGCCTCACAAATTATCCTCTTTTCTCTCTACATATCCAGGTCGCACTCCCCCCCCCCCGTGTGCATGGTCCCCTTATTTTCTTCTTTCGTATGAATTCTTGCATGCCTTTTTCCTCCCCATGAAGGTTTTGGACCTGTCCTCTTCCTCCTGTCAGAAGGAACTCGGGTCAATCTAGGCCTATAGGAAACTACACTCTGTGGTACTTCGGGCTGACAGTTTTTTGTCTCCTCAGCCAGACCCTCCATGCTTCCATTCATTGGGGTAATTGATTGTTCAACCACTATTCATTTTCTCATTAATTGATTTTTCCTTGGGATCAAGATGAGGCTTATTATTTCAACAAAGAGAATTTTGGTCATTTTGACATAATGAACCCTCTCTACAGTTTCCTCACTCTTTGCTCTTGTGATATCATGGTCAATACTTCAAGGCTTCACCCCCACAATCAGTCATTGGAAATCTAAACAATAATACATTTACATTGTTCACATGTCATAACATGGTGATCATAATTAATGATTAATTACAAGTTGGGGGAAACATGGGTATTACAATCACCTCTCCCTTAAAAGAAACATCGTCCTCGGTTTTCTTTCTCAGTAACACCTATCATGCCTTTGTCACTCAACTGCTTAAGAAATCTTGATCCTCTTTCTTGGTTAGGTCCTTTCCAAACCCTTGTCCTTCATCACATGCCTTCAATAATTTTGAACAACAAACATATTAATCACAATTTCATGCGAAAACATCTTACTATTGTGCAAAATTCAAGAGGAAAGATTTCATAATCTAGCAAATTACTTATCTGTGTAGTTCATGGATTTGCATCCATATGGCTATCTTGTTATCTTATCTCACTATTTTTCCTTTACATACCCATTGTATGCATGATCCCAATCAATAGTTTATAAGAATTATCAAAGTCTCCTCTTCCTTGCGGTCGCTCACCCTCCAGGCCCAGGCTCATGCATCCCCTTCTCTGCTATACAGTCCCTCGGGCAATACATATTTTCTTGCCAAGGATTTCTCACATAGGAAGAGTTATAAATACTTCATTGAGCCTTACAGTCGAGGCCTCCCTCAGACTTGATCTGTCAAGGCGTCCCTCCAGCTTGTGTTGCCACAACACAACATATTCTAGGGCGATCATGGCTTACCGCAGGGTTCTCTTGTCTCAACAATAGCCTTTTTTATGCTTTCCAGCTTGACAACCTTCACCCTTCCTCCCTAGACAGATCTTTTTTATCTCACCTGTATCACATGTATATAGAAATTATGAGATATTATCATCAATTTCAAATTTGGAATTTTCTTGCAAATCTGTCATCCACAAATTTCCAAATTCCACATTTATTTTCATATCTGTTTCGCATAGGAACCAGATTCACAAGTATGGGACTTTCCTTCCCATAGCATTTTAGCTCAACAGACAATTGGTATTCCTTATGGGCTGACAACGCTGCCATATCCAAGACCCTTTTCTTCCTGCAATTTCAACATTCCTCACCCAAACAAATTTTTAGTTTTCATGCACATTATATTTTTAAAACTATGCATACTAACAATCCAAGATGTTTTCATCTATTCAAGGGTACATAGCAAAAGGAAATATCATTATTTACGTATGCATCCTTTCAACATACCAAATTTTCCAAATTTAACCAAAATATCAATTGACTTTAATTAGTGTGTCAATATTCATGGCCACATCCATACCCAATATACCCTTACATTGGGTTCAATTTTTCCATACTTATGACAAGCACCTTGCCATGGTGTCTTGGAGCTCAACCAACCTGTTCACCATAGGTTTAATCATTCTCATTCATTCTTACAACAGGAATATGCTTCCCGCTATAGGCTGGTCACGATCCCAAATCAACACATATGAAACTAAAAGTTTCTCTTGAATGCACCCAAGCATTCTTCCTTCATTAGTAACTAGTGTACCAACACTCATGGCCACCCAAAATTCTCTTTTCTTTAACACCTCTACAATTCAAGTAGAGTATTGGAAGGTCCTCCTTCCTTAATGGGTAACCCATTGCCTACCCTCTTATGCAAACATGCATTTCCTCAATGCATTCCATGTAATGTTCTAACTATGAGCACCTTTATTCCCAATCTCCCTAGATTGGTCATTGTACCCATGGTACTCCTTAGTCATGCATTTTATTGCAAGGATTATAACTCATTCTTGACTGGCATGGGCTTCCTCTCTCTATTTTTCAGATTCTTCTTTCCTGAACCTTACCCTACTTGGGTAGCAATGGCATACAATAGCCACTCAAAATTATTTGCATATCAGTAAGATAATGAAATCTTTTGAGAAGGAGTTCTTACCAAATTCCTTCATACCTTATGCCATACATGCATGAACATTATTATACCTTTTCTGGCTACTAGCACCCTTTTTTTTGTTTTTTACCTCATCAATAGTGCTTCATGGGGCTCCCAAAGTCCCCTCAACAATCTTTCAACAATGGCCTTCTCGCATTCATCCTCTTCTTGAGGTTTTCTACCATTGGTAACTGTCTTTCCCAACGATTCCAATTTCTTTATACACATGACATACATCACAATTATATTAGTTGTCATGTAAAATAAAGATGCATGTATCATAACATTCCAATCAATAAAACATTTTCAGATATGTCCTAGCATATCTTTATGCACTTCATCACATTATCCTTAATGTTTTCATGAGTGCAACACAAACAATTATCAATTGTTTTTACAATCATACAACCATCATCACTATGGTGTCAAAACATTTACTTGCATCATTAATTTGGTCTCCCATACCAGGGAAATACAATAAACATCAAGAAAGGACTCAAGGAAATCTTCCCTTGTCCAACTCCTACACAACCCTGGACTTTTAGTCCAACTGAGTTATTTTCCAAGGCCTCGCTGCCTTTATTTAACACGGTTTGACTAGGGATATTTATTTAAATATGGTTGTTTATTCATTTTCCCTTTTTCCAGTTGTACTTGTTCCCACAATTTCTCTTCTAAGGCTTACAACTATGTTAAACAATTAAGAGTTTTTAGGGTGAGAAAAGTGTTCCTGCTTTTCTCCTTATTTGCTTATGCAATCCCCTTCTTATTGTGACCTCCATGCTCTTTTCCTTGAGTAGTCTTAGTTAGGTTCACCTCAACATTCTTGGTAAATCAACATGCTACAACGACAAACCTTTTGTTCAAAATGAATTATGAACCTTTGCACTCTTCACATTACCATTTAGTTATCATAGTATTCAATATTCATTTTTTAGTTTTCCACTCATACATTTTGTTTTAGAATGTAATCCAGGATTCTTACACACACACACACACACACACACACACACACACAAACACACTTGCAACCCAATGACTATGTTCTCCTAAAAGATTCTTTACATAGTTCCTCCATAGGGAACTCCTTCATCATGCAACTTCCTTATTGCATATCCATCACTATCTATTAACTATGATGGTCTCAACCTTGAGTCAACTTCATCTTTACCCTTTCAGTTATTTACCAAATATTGCATAAGGAATATGAACTTGCATTATGAATTACATATGCACATCATCCCAATGTGATTTTATGTACAATGCTCCTTTTTATATGCTTCAACATACTGTGTGTCTACTATAGACACTCCTATAGTTTATTTTCTATATCTACAGAATTTTTTTAGTTAGTTTATGATTGTTCATGACCATTTACATCTAGCCTTTAAGGGCTCAATCAAGTTTCTTTCATCATGATAATCAAGCATCTATGCTTATTTACTGTTTCATCCATTTATACTAGCCTTTCCTGAGGGAATGGAGCACATTCCCCTCACTCTATCATCCAAAACAAAACTTTCATGACTCTTCATAATAGAGTCAACCATGCATCCATGGTATTCATTCAATCTTGGCAAGTGCAATTCTTGCCTTACATTTCACTCATACACCATATATGTGCATCATTTGCACGTTTACATCATTCATTCATGTCTATTCAATATTAATATCAATCCTTACATCAAGCAACCTTTTGATGCATTAAATCCATGCACTCAGGCATAAATAAACACAACTAAACATTCATCATGCAAGCTCATTGCTTGCCCCCTTTCCATGTAATTCAAAAACCCAAAAATACCATCTGGGAAATTCCAACAATGCCCAAGGAAACAAGACAACTTATCAAGCTTCTTTTTCATGCCTCAAACCATTTTTGGTTAACAAACACTTTTATCAAGGGAATCCTTTTCTAGATTCCCTCTCACTATTATTTGAGCATATCAAGTCATACCTTATATGGATACCATCCACATCTGGATGTCACTCTGACCCATTGTTCATCTAGAAGTGCTCCAACACTTCCCTCACCACATTCATGATCGACATTTCATTAACCATTTTACCTCATTTATAATGAATTTTAAAGTCTAATAACATTTGGACTATTTCCTTAAAGCCCAAATACAATTTTCGAAGTATGTTACTTACTAAGTATTTTAATACAGAACTCCAAAGTATCTCTATATCATAATTAGTCTTGGGTAGAAAGTCCATCTCTTTCCTTTTAAAGTTTTGTATAGGTTCTAGTTGTTTTTCCTATTCTCATTAAAACAAAAGATAGGTTGTAAATGTAGATCAACCTTAACCATTACACCCATAATTCTTCCTTATGTTCAGCAATAGTCAAGGATGAAGGTCACTCTCCTCCTCCCACGAGAATTTTGGCGGATTAGTTTTCTATTTTAACACCATGTTTCCCCTAGATTGTAAATATAACTATATTGGCCAAGAGACTATGGAAAACTCAATATGTGTGAATGTTTGATTTGATACACCTTTATATAAAAGGTCGATGAATGTAAATTCTATTATNATGTGCTAAGAGAGACCACGAATGCTATGAAAGAGACGGTGAAGAGGACCAGGAATGGTTGCGTTAAACTCCACCAAACTAGTACTTTGTTGGATTTAATTACTTAGGATCATAACAACCCTCTGACCCAGGAATGAATTACAGTCAGGCTGGTAGGTGGGAAGACCTCCTCAAGAGTTAATGAGGGGATGGGGCATACTGCCCATCTATAAGGCTTCCAGAACTGACCACGGACTGGGAATTCAGGCCACATGCAATCTTCTCGAGGAAGGAAAGAAAGGAAGGCATGGTGGGCAGAGAAAGACCTGCGAAGAGTGCAGAGATGAGAGACCAAGCTCTCGGGTTCGAGGAAGAACTATGAAAAGAGTGTGTTATGATCGTAGGAAATAGAGACTAACTCGAAAGAAGGAGAGTAACCTTTGTCCCTATCTATGAATGAGTCGGGAGAAGGAGAGTAACCTTCTTTGTTATCTATTTATATGCCGGGAGAAGGAGAGTAACCTTCGTCCCTAACTTTCGTTGAGTTGGAAGAAAAGATTTAATCTCAAAGCATCGTGGTCTAGCTTGGGGGGTGGCCAGTGGTAAATCCATTAAGAGTGACTGAGCCTATGGTTGGGTGGAAACAGACACCCCTTTCAGCAGTCACATCACATCTTCTGGTTATGATAAGTGTTTTTGTGCTTTGTGCTTTGAAATGGAATAATGAATGAATGCATGTATGTATACATTTAAGATTGGCCTCTGTATTGACTGATCGAGTGATGTGTATGTATTTATATCCTTGAGGACTTATAATTCTACTTCATTTTCCATATGCTCCATTTTAACCCTTGAAGGTGTTTTCCCCAGGGAGTTACCTCACCAATTCAAAGTCGGAGCAAGCCTCTTGGCAGTGCTACCGTCTCGACAATTCCATGAGATTATCCTGCCCTGTTTTAGAACTTAAAGTTTTGTGAACTAGGAAGGCGCTTCCTTCAAACCAGTAGCCTGAGAGACCTTAGGCTCACGCCCACAACCTTAACCAAATCTCGGCTAAGAGTAGAACTTATAGCCTGAGATTCATAGGAGGGTCCATATGACTAGGGTCTAGGAATCCTACGCTAAGTATGAAAGGAGCTAGATCTTGATGGCTTCAGAGCTTCGGGAGCTCGAATCCCTGGGATGTCAAACTTCACAACTGTCAAAATTACCCGAATGCCATAGTCGTGAAAGGTTGTGAGTCGTTGATCTGGGGAGTCCGTTGGGGCCCCTTCTCGACCGTCTGATCGTCTAGTGGAAGGTTTCGTGTATGGTACTTCAACAAAGTTCCACTTTAGGAGGATGGAGATGCTATAGCATCAAAATCCCTGAACGCTAAAGTTACAAAGTGAAGGAGAGCCGTATATTTGGGGGAGATCGTTAGGAGCCTCGCCTACCATCTGATTATTCAGAAGATGGAGTGGCAGTGAAGCCAAAACCCTCGAAGGTCGGAGCCGTGAAGTGACCAGGACCGTTGATCTAGGGATCCTTTGGGTTCTCTCCTAGCCGTCGAATCTACGATGAAGTTAGCCCGACATTGATCGCTTCAGGAGAACATGTATGTTGTAACGTCGAAAACTTCTAAAGGCCAAATTCACGAAGTAATGTGGACTGTAGATCTAGGGAACCTTTGGGTTCCTTCCTAGCCATCGGATTTACGATGTAGTCAGCCCGACGCTGACCAACTTCGGGAGAAAGGAGGAGTTTGCATTGTAAAACTCCCGAACGTTGAAGCCCGAAGTGACAAGAGTCGTCGATTTGAGGACACTCCAAGACTCTTCCTAACCATCAGATCTAGGTTGTGGTCATCCCAACACTAACCAACTTCAGGAGAAAGGAGGAGTTTACATCGCAAAACTCTCGAACGTCGAATCCATGAAGTGATGAGAGTCGTAGATCTATGGGTCTACGTGTCCATATCTTGACCGTGAGATTTGAGGGATGTTAGAAGGTTGTTAGTCTGGAGTGAAGTGGTGCAGTCACATCACCCAGGGTGATGTGGACCCACGATAGACATGCCATGTGTCACCTGGATTCATGCGTATCACATATCCTATATACCTATTGAAATGTGACACATGTCACCCCCTAATGAGGGCACATGTCTCCTCTGGCCCTTCCACGTGTCAAATCGTTGTACGTTCCCGCCTACCCAAAGGGGTTGGTGAAGTGACCGAGAGTCCGAGACTCTGGGACTAGAGAGGGTTTAGGGTGTAGTATGGTAGAGATACTAAAAGGCCCGAAGGCTAGAGCCACATGGAAAGCTTACGGGACTTTGAAAGTTCATAACTTCGGGTGGTCTCATGCGTAGATAGCGTCGAATTCCTCCACATGTGATATATGATAAAGAGATTAAGTCCAATCATGGGATCAGATGGTGGATGGTATTCCACCATGGAGGAGGGAACTTAGAAACAACACGTGTGAGGTGGAGCCATGTGTCTATCAACCAATGAATGCCTGAAGAACTTTGGTAATCCATAACCTACAACCCAAAGCTCGGATTTGAGCCTGGTAGAAATCATTAGAATGCTACGGGTGAGTGGAATAGGATAAAGAACTTGGACAAAGGATCTGAGATGTTAAGGAGAGCAAAATTTTGATGCCCCATCCCTAGGAAAGTTACTCAGGGGTTGGGTGTGTTACATCTATCCACCAAGAAAGGGAGGTCATTGTGATTGCTCTCTTAATAATTCCATATTTCTGCAGCTCCGTTTGTTAGCTTGATTAGAAAAACATTGCCCAAAAATTCATGTACCCATAAACAACTTTGTTTCTCAGTTTCCTTCAGATCTAGAGAGTTGCACATGCCCTCCCTTTTCAGAAAATAGTCACCATACCCATTCCTCTTGCTTAGACATGACCTTAAGTTAATAGGGATACAGACTTCCCTAGAACAACCATGAGATTTTGAAATTTCTCATGTCATTTCACTTCTTCCATGAGGTTCCTTCTCAGTCCTCATGACTTCTTTTATTTTACAAAGAGGAATTACCCCAGTAGGTTTTTTTTTTTTTTTCTTAGTTATAACAGGTCAAGTAGGTTGATATCACCTACTTCAATAAGGCCTCTAGACACGAAGGATTGTTCTCCCAATTCCAAACCTTCATTTAATCAACACTCTTAATTAATAAAGACTTCATAAGCTTGCTTTTTAGGCAATCCCTGCCACCTATTCAGTCCATTTTCCTTCTGGAATCAAGTACTCCTTAAAACAAGTTTATGTCGTTTGCATCCAAGTTTTATCATTAATTCCCCTCGGCATAATCCCCATTTCGTAGGACTCACTATCATTTCTCCAAAATAATTGATAGGCTTGTTCTTCCACAGTCTAGCATGATTCAATCTCGTTGGGTAAAATCCCAACTGAATTTTAATCTGCATCCTTCTCCTCAAGGAACTTATGCAGATAATTTTCATACGATGACAATACTTTGAACAAGCTCATCTTAGCCTTGGTAAAATAGTATTATGACTATTCTCTAACCCATCCAGGCCTTTGTTTGAATCATGCTCTACTAGATAGGGTAGGGTAGGGTTCCCTCTCCCTTAAAGTTTTCTAAGAAAGAAAAAGATAAGCACTTGAATCTTTCGTGAGCCCAAGCAGGCCAAGTGTTTTCACCCGCTCTGATGCCACTTTGTAACACACCCAATCCCTTAAGTACCCTTTTAAGGGATGAGATACAAAATTTCCACTTTGCTATAGCTTCTTTGAGTTCCTCGAAGAGAGGCACCATTGCCTTCTGCTCTCCGAGAGCTTTCCAATGACTAGAAACTCATCCAAAATTGAGTTCTGGTTCGAGAGTTAAGACCTTCTAAAGTTTTCGAGGAGTAATTGGGCAATGACCACCCCATTCACCACGTGGCATCCACATGGCTTCACTTTCTTTGTACCATCCAACATGGCACGATCGTGACCCCGATCGTCATCCTTTGGAAATGACATGGCCGTGGAAGAAGGGTTTACAGGGGAAAATCTCTGTCGAGTCATTGCGAGCTTATCCACTCCCAGAACCTCGGTGCTTCTTGTTTTTCCCTTTTTACCTTACGATGCAACTGACACTGTAACCTAGTCCTCCAGACTTCAGCCTTTCCATGCTCTTTTGTACAACATTGAAGCTTCTCGGAGACCCAAAGTCCAGAAGCATCTCTCTACTCCAGAATCTACGATGGAGCTCTGTCCACCTTTGGATCTAACGGTTAAGATTTACCCGCACTTAACCAACCGCTTGGACTTGACTAGAGGGGTGGGGTCCCACACCTAATTCGTTTCCAATCCCACGATGCCACGAGGAGATATATAGACATGCCACATCACCATGATGTGTGCAGGTTCATCCTATCGGAGCTCGACATTACAATGGAGGAAACTTTTGCGCTTCAATGCTTTAACCACTTTTCTCTATTTGCAAATCCTTCGAAGTTTTGAATGCCAGAATCCCGCCACGTGGCTCCAGCCCTATGACCCTTTTTGGATCTTGCGTCCTAGCACTCCAAACACCTAGAGTTCCAGAGTCTCGAACTCTCGGAGCGGGTCCCTGTCACGTACATGGCATTCTGCATGGGTGTCCCTACTACCATTGGCCACCCGAAAAATACACGACGATGATGCCATTTTGACACGTGGTACCCATCTCTCCAACTCTATACCATATACGATAAATTAGTAGGACAATTGGCTTAGCCATGTGTTGACATGCGGTGGCTCTGTCACATGGTCGGACTCCACCGTGTACTTTATCCATGTCATCTATTGATGTCACTCCTGCCTTTGGTGCTTCAGGGAAACTCCACGACTTGCATCCTGAATCACCTGAAGTGGGGTTTAGTCGGAGAGCCGAATAATGATCAGATGGCCTATTATCTTCCTTGGTTTGATCCAACGAAATACATTTGGCAGAAGACAAGGATGACACGTGGCCCAATCAACTAGTGACACATGGCCCAATCAACTAGTGACACGTTTTAAGGTCTATTTGACACATAAGGTCTATGAAAGTCATGAATCAGGGTGACACGTGGCACACCTACTATGGGTCCATGTCACCCTAGGTGACATCATCTTTCCATGTCACTCCGATCTTCGACGCTTTGGCGATATTGTCATTCACCAACATGTCAAACCTCCCAGAGTAGGAATTCACCAAATTACTTTACGCTATCCTTTCACTAGGATCGATCTAACGGTCGAGAAGGGTCCCTAAGGATCCTTCGATCCATGGTTCACGTTACTTCGCAAGTTCGACATTCAAAGGTTTTGACTGTTTAACACTTTTTCTCTCCCAGAGTAGGTCAACGTCGAATGACCACGACATAGATCCAGCGGTCAGGGGAGATCCTGAATAGCCTTAGATCTATGGATCACATTAGTTCACGATCGAGAAGTGGATCGAGGTTTAACAAGGGGATGAATCCCATGATAATGAGTAAATGAACACCAAATATCTGTCAATTGTCAAGTTACTGGTCCGACAGGTCACCTTCGACGCATTTGGATGTTGCAATGTTCATTCACCCCAGAGCTTTGGACTCCCGGAGTTCTGAATAACTTAGCTCCTTTTTTAGTGTAGCGAAGGGTTCCATGGACCTAGTCCTATGGAACTTTGTCAAGCTCGAGAGGCTGCACTCATAACTCTTAGCCAAGATTTGGTTAAACCTGTGGTCATTTGGATGATTGGTTTGAAGGAAGTGCCTTCCATTCACAAAACTTAAGTTCTAAAATAGGGAAAGGTATTTTTGAGGGATCAACGGGATTGAAGCATTCCAACGAAGTATGCCCAGAATCTTACATTACAAAATCAATCCTTGGGAAAATTTCCTTAAGAATTTTCCAACCAGCACAAAAACCATAATCTTATTCCTAATTTCATTTGAAGTCCCATGTCTAATAGTTCTCTTGCTGCTAAGCAGAGGCAAACAAAAACCATTCAAATGCAGGGGTTCACATAAGAATAATAAGCATTACTAATATTAATCATTCAATGCAAATTTTAGTCATAGACATAGACATCCAACCACTCATTTCAATTCTAGTACACAGGGTATATGAAATACTTATCTATTACAATCTATCATCGACCAAATGACTGTAGGTGTTCGCCTTTCCACCCAACCATATGTTGGGTATGTGTTATATTCTTTGCATGTGTGTGTGTGTGGGTGCGTCAGATATGACAACTGCATCTGACGATCCCTTCACCTAGAGCTCTTTCGTGTGCATTGGGCGCTTTCCTAGGGGGGTCCCAGGGGGGGGGCAGGTATGCCCCCCCCTGGTTACGCGCAGTGTTCGAGGCAGCGCCCCAATTTTTTTTTTTTTGGGCAGTTTTTGTTATTTTTAGCGGATTTTGCTATTTTTAGCTGATTTGTAAATTAATCCCGGATTAAGGGATTAGGGTTTTGGTATCTACAAAATACCTAAAAACATTGTATATATTGTATGGCAAATGGTGAAATTTGATATAATGAAAATAAGAAAGGTTTTCCCAGTTGAGGGTTTCCGGTATAAAATCTCTGTGTACTCTGTGTATGAGCCATTGATTAATTTCTGTATTGCTTAAGATTATATATGCATTACTTTACTTCGCAGGTTTAAAACTTACATGTGGTATCAGAGCACGTTTTTGGCTTCAGAGGGATGCCTTTGTTGCTGACGATTTGGCTCGGTCTTGATAGATCAAGTTTATCTTGGGTCTGTGATAAACCTGGGTTTAGTGGGAGCTTTTGCAGTGGAGATTTGAGTAAAGTAAGAGGAATGGCGAGCTCATCCAGAATCGAGATAGAGAATTTCAACAGTAAAAACTTTGATCTATGGAAGCTCAAGATGGAGGACCTTCTTGTAGACAAAGAACAATGGATCGTTGTGGATCCTGGTACACAACCTACTGCTACACCATCTACAAGCACACAGGCTACTGGTACACAACCTACCAGTACACAAACTACTAGTACACCAGTTACTGGTATGTCGAAGGAAGATTGGGACAAGTTGGACAAAAGAGCAAGGAGTACTATTCAACTCTGCCTGGTAGATTCGGTGTTGTTGAATGTCTCGGGAGAATCTACAGCCAAGGAACTATGGGATAAGTTAGGGAATTTGTATCAATCAAAGTCCCTGGTAAACAAGTTGTTTCTTCGAAAGAAGTTGTATCATCTTAGGA
>ML789348.1:38638-88860 GCA_009831015.1 Picea engelmannii
TATATATATATATATATATATATATATATATATATATATATATATATATATATATATATATATATATATATATATATATATATTTATTGATTGTAAAAAATCTTAGTTGTTGGTTTGTTGCTTCAGTTCAAACTATTTGAGACAAGTTTTTTCTTATCCACTATCTTTCTAGATATTCATAAAAAACATAGATGTGAGCTATTCTCAGAGCAAAAACATAGTTAGAGCTATTGCGAGTGACACCAAATATATAAAGGAGTATTCATACTGATTAGTCAACAAGGGGAGGAGCTTGTGGCCCCTGGGGGGACTTAGAGTTGTTGGCTTAGTTGGATGGAATGTTGTTTCCATCGAAGTTGAGTTGGAGGAGGGGAGACGCACCGACACTTCATGCATGAGAATATGAAATTCATCCAGTTGAAGCTAAATAGTGTTCTGCGCATCCTCACAAGTCATTTGTCCCAAGAACATTTTTATGTGTCAGTATAATTCCATAGTTTTCCAATATTTTTAATCTTGTCCTTGCGAGATTTCGATATTCGACACCCATGTGATTATGGATTCATCAAATTCTTGCGTTCGCGTCGGAGTTCGTTCGAGATGAATCTCTTCTTCCACCTCCGCTAGCCAATCTTGGAGTGGATTAGTTGCTACCTCGTACACTTCTCATTGAGTGTGAGTGCTCAGAGTGTGACCACCACTAATACTTGATGAAGTCTTTATTGTTGAGCTTCCACCTCATCTACAACCATGATGGTAACCACAACAAGGAGCCATCTCACCGTTGATGTTGTAACGAAAAGCAAATTGGAGGTAGAGTCTATGAAGAGTTTCCCTCCAGGGAGAAATGAATCATCAGGGGATGAGTGCTTTCACCACATAGATGATCGGACACGTTCGCACCTGCTAGACCTGCAAAACCATTTCGTCGATTCTTCTTCCAACTAGGTAGATGGGGCAATCAATGCACAATAAATAAGATACCCAAGCCTTGTTTTTTCTTATCCTTGATTCACACATTCCAAAGCATCGATAACCCATGAGGATGGTACAACATGTGTCCTATAAATTCCAGTGTTGATCAATGCTTCAAAGTTGGTTGACTCCTTCATTGGCCAAGGCATCAACCAATTTTTTCATTGATCAACAAACATATGAGGGAATAATGACCTCAAAGAGAGGGATACGAGAATGCAAGCATTCTAGGCCACCCTCCATCCACTAACCTATAGAGACCTTGCTTATTGGAAATCCATGAATGATGTTGCAGAGCATTCTTATGATAATTTGGGATTCTCCTTCAACCACAATTTTTCTATAATTATCATGGGTGGCAATTGTTAATCCATTTTTTAGGGATTGAAGTTATGTTGCGTTGTTTGTGGCGTTTCCTATTCCTTTCACTTAGATTCTGATAATGTTTCCATCATGAGAATGAAAGACTCCTCCAGATCTAGCCAACCTAAGATTACCTTTGGAAGCACCATCAAAGTTGAGTTTGATGAAACCAACAAGAGGAGGGGACCAAGCTTGGGGAGACAAGAAGACATGATGAGAAGAGGGGGAAGAGAATTGTTAGTTTGGGCACTTTAGACCCAAAGAGCTTAGGATGTTGGAATTAGAGGTAGAGCATTACCAGTCTTGGTCAGACCAATTTTTTGTAAGAATATTTTCTCTGATATTTTTTAGGACCTATGAATAGATGTTTGATGCCTCTTTATTTTTTCATTTGAAAAATCTTTTGTTCCTCTCCTTCCAAATTTCCCAAAGGAGGAAGCCTAGCAACAGGGCCCAGGCCTTGGATAAAATTGGGTTGTAAAAATCGGTTTGGCCCCAACAAAAAATCGTTTCTGGGAGGTTGGTCAAGTGTTGGGTGCAAGCCCAGTTTTGAGGAAAAGCAGCACGTGTAAGGCAGACGCGCATGCAGAAAAAGCATCACGTGCAAGACATACGCGCATGCAAGAAAAGGAGCACGTGCAAGACAAACACACATGCAGAAGACGAAAGCATGCGAGGCACACATGCAAGAAAACCTAGCCATGCTAGGGTTAGGGTTTTGGTAAGAAGATGTAATGGCTGGTAAGCCAAAAACATGTATAAGTAGGTACCTAGAAGGTCTATGTTGGGGTTCGAATATGCTTCAATAGTGGTTGTTCGTTTTTACTATGTCGTTCAAGGCTAGAAGGACTATAAATCTGATCACTTTTATAAGATTTTGAGCTGGGGAGAGAAAAAATGGTAGATCTTGAGGTTTAGATCATAGGATGAGGAGCCTGATGTGATCTATTCTGCCTCATTGTAGATCTAGACCTGTTTGATGGAGAGTTGTAATGCACGCGATGCTGTAGTTTTAGAAACACCATAATGAAAGAACATAGCAACCAAATCTTTGTGGACATAGCCTTGGAGGGGTGAACCAGAATAGATCATGTGTTATGTGATTGAATATTGTGTATTTCCTTTACTGTAAATGATTAGACGTTGGATAAATGCGTGAATGACTAGTTAGATCTGCTATTTACATGCATGAATAAGAATGATAGGGTATTCAATATAAGTTGAATGTTAAAGTAACAATTGAAGATTACAAATTTTAATCCCAGATCCCCAGTTATTCCCAGGATTTAAGCACTTGAGTGTTGCAGCCACCAATAGAACTATCTCGGGTGAGATTGCACAGTGCACTCTATGTACTGCATTACCTTCTAGTTTACCAGAGGGGTCGATATTTTTAAAGGGGTTTTGTTGGAAACCATGGTAGATCTGAACCTGGGTCAACCCAAGAGAGAAGTAACCAACAAATGGTTCCATTACCAGATGGAACAAAATGAGATTGAGTGAATGAGATCTGCTGAAGAATCGTGACAAGAATGTCATATCTGGTGAGGAAACGTTAAAAAGAATGAGATTATAAAAGGGGATGTTTAGATCGTGGAACCCAACGAAGGCGAAGATCGACAGTTGGTTGAAAACAAAGGAGATGGAATTTGCACAGAAAGATAACAGAAACCCGAAGTTAACAACACACAAATATTTGGACAAGTGCATATTTAGCGATTTGCATGAAGTATTTTTCAGTGATTTCCCGCAGATGTTGCAGTAGTGGATATTGAGGTTGAAAGACAACCACCCTACAAATCATATTAGACAACTAGAGTGGAATTTTGTGGAGATCGCGCAGTTGCAACATGTTGACAATAAATTTACACGTGCAATAGATTTTTGGTTAGATAGTATTGTTGCAGGATTTATCACAATATTTGTAGTAGATACTGCGAAGTCTTACAACGCAGTAGAGCAAGAGTTATTGAAAGGACCTAGAGGTAGGTATATCAGATCCCTGTATACTTCCATCAAGATTTTACTATATAACAAAGGTGTAATGATAATGGAATTAGACAACTAAACGTCCCTACGTGCATGGGGGAAGGGGGTAGCACTGACAAGAGACAGAGAAATCGAGGAAGAGATGGATAAAGGAAAGAAGGAGGAGGCCTTGGATCTAATCATGATGGAGGAAGACCAGATCAAGAAGATCATGGAAACAACTGGAAGAATGCACAATGGAGCACCCTACCAATACAAAATGAACAATAAGAAGAGAGCCATAGCCACAAGGGAAGGCTTGGCAAGTGATGAAGAAGAGGTAGAAGATCTCTGGGATGTGGAGCAGATTTAGGAAGTCCTGTGTGTGACATATGAATGTAAGACAAGAGGTCCAAGGGAAGGAACCGAAGGAAAAAATCCTATCCATATCAGTGTCAGTGTGGAACCCATAAACCCATGTGTGACCAATACAACAGAAAGAACACCACCGTTTAGACAATTGAAATTCAGTGGAAGAAACACAACAGGAAGTACATATACATAGAGATAAACAACTAGGGGAGCCATTTTAGGAAGCATTAGTCAAGGATCTGCACCGTGCGGAGGTAGTAGTTCATCATTCAGGATGGCATGACATGATCCCACCATCAGGTTACTAGAGTTTAAGGGAGAGGCATCGAAGGACCCTAAGAAGCACTTGTTCATCTATGAAAAGATTTGGGAAGTAAAGAAGATCACAGATGGGGATACAAAACTTGCGCAGTTAGCTATCACACTAAGAGACTGCGCACTAGATTGGTACATGAGCTTAGCTACAAACATTCCACCAAAAACAACCAGAACGATCGTGGATATCAAGAAGCTATTGATAAATGAATTCCAAAAGCCTAGCTCAAAGGATCAGTACATGAATGAGATGATAGAGATCAGACAGAAACTAGGGGAATCTGTCTGGGAGATTGACCAAAGATTCAAACGATTGAAGGGAAAGCTGAAGTATGTCATGACAGATATGCAACATAGACATCTATTTGTGGATTCCCTGCTACCACACTTGAAATACCCTTTGAGACAAAAAAAGTTTCAAACTCAGGAAGAGGCTCTGCAGACAACCTTACAACTAGAAGATAATCAATATTAGAATATAGATCCAACAATAGAGGAGTTGATGAAGGATCTAAAGAATTTAACGTTTCAACTAAACCAGAATAGGAGTAAGGATAAAAGAGAAGTTGTTTGGTGTACCACATGTAGGATAGAAAGACATCACAAGAATGAGTTCCCAACGTTCGCGCAGTACATGGCAACCAGATTGCCAAACCCTTTGCTGACAGGAGGACTATAGTGTGAGATCTGTAAGACACAGGGGCATGATCCATATCATTGTACAATGATGCATAAATACCATATAGTGCCTAAGAGTTCATATTGCAACTTTTGCAAGTCAGTGGGCCATGATGATAAATATTGTAGGACAATGAAGATGATGAAGGAAAGAACATTAGACACCTATAGGGTGCAGGTAAAAATGATGGCAGAGCAAGCTGCACCATAGTTTAACCAATTACCAGCCCCATATAATAGTGCCCCACAACAATATAAAATTTCGCAGTCGCGGTACAATACCGCGCAACCACAGTATAATCCCGCGTAGTATAATCAGGTGCCTCAGTACAATGCACCACGAGAAGATCGAGATGGCTACAGAGGTGGAGGACAAGGTAGAGGAGGATTTGGAAGAGGCAGAGGCCCGATGGTATTCCATAACTATAAACAACCAGGACACTATGCAAGAGAATGTCCACTCCCACCTGCGACATGTATGTATTGTCATGCATCAGATTATGACACAAAATATTGTCCGACACTATTGGGGAAGATTCAGGAAAAGAAGAATCAGAAAAATCAAAATGTCCAGTGGATTTCTACCGAAGTAAGGGATGATGGAAGAAATATCAACATAGTTACGCGTAGAGGAGCTAAAACAAGAGATGATGCAGTAAGACAAGATGCAACACAACACTAATGGGTGAAGAAGAATGTCGAACCACAGAAGCAGTTTGATGTGCAAAACAAAAAGGAGCTACTCAAGCAGGCCAAACAAGAATTCTTGAAGCTAGACATTGCATCTACATCAATTGTGCATCATACTCAGGACGCACCAACGTACGAGTTGCCTTCATCGCTGGATCATACTAATGAATCACATCCCCTAGGACAAGTAAGTGCCATAAATGATTTTTTGAAATCCTGTGTTAAATTACTAAATGATCCATCATCTATTAAAGTATTACAAAATATGTTAGAAATATGTAACAAAGACGTAGAGGGAAAGCTAGAGCAGAAAACAATTAATCACTTGCATACAAGGAGGAGGACAAGTAGAGAGTTCATAATGAATGACAACATTGGATAATTCAACATGGGGGATATTATACTGGATTTAGGATCCAAAATAAATGTGTTACCTAAGAAAACATGGCAATGAATGGGAGAGCCCACATTAGGATATTCACCTGTTCAACTGAAACTAGCAAATCGACATAGGGTTCTTCCAATTGGAAGGCTAAAGGGTGTGATAGTAGATCTGGATGGAGTGCACACTAAAGCTGATTTTGAAGTGATAGAAATAGTGGATGGAATAACACATTATTCAACATTTCTTGGCTTGGATTGGGCATTTGATAACCATGCCATAATCAATTTGAAGACAAGGAAGATGACATTCGAGTCAGGATAATACAGAGTTATTGTGCCACTAGACCCATCAGAAGGAGAAAGGTTTGTAGAACCCACTTGCTTGGACCTGGAGGAAATTAACCAATTATACAGAACCATCGCGTGAGAAGAAGATTATGTAAATCCAACTACATATGGCGTACTCAGTTGGAGAAGTACCACATCATGTGCTTCAGACTCAGATACAAAGTTGGAGAATTGGCAACAAAGATTACATGAAGTATCCACAACAAGGTGCGCAAGAATAATACTCACAGTAAGATGGGTACACTAGTAAATTTGGGGAATTTTGCGATGGCCATTTCGATTCTCTTGCGATGTTATTTCATGGATATTTCAACGAATCTTGGGTCCCTCAAATGTCACATCGTATCCCATGGAAAGTGCAATGAACCTGAGATAACATCATATGTGCGATGACACAATGTTGTCATCGCAAGAGAGAAGACTTATAGAGGTCATCACAAGAATGACAACCAGTAAATTGTCGCAATAATGACAACAATGGACGATTCTCTTCATCGCAAGAAAAATGCCATATCCCAGTTTCTGGTGTTATCCTCCACAGTGTCCCAATGATGAGAATGGAAATTGAGGAAGGTAACCTCGAACCACTTAGGATTTGGTAGCTAGCCCTACCAAATTAGAGAGGGATCTATCTGTGATCTTACAGTCAAAATATAACTGAACAGGGTAAAAGGATTTATGCTAGGTCTGAGCTCTAGGGTTTTGAAATTTAGGGTTTTAGTTGGATCAAGAGGATGAAATCAAGGAGCTAGGTGTGGACTTCAAATGATGAGTTGCAGGGATATATAGGAGAAAGGTAGGTATGCATCATTGATGCTTTGGGTTTTTTCTTTGATGGTATAGGGTTGAAATAGTATAAGATCAAAATGAGCACAGGTTATGTGAATTCATTTTGATAGAAGAAAGAAACACATGCATGAAAATCTCTTAAAAACAAAGCATATAATTATGAATTATATTTAAATACTTTAGAGATAGTAACAAGAAAGCAATTCTAATGGTAAAATGAAGAAAGATGTATTGCATTTGCTGATAAAACATAAAAAAAAACATTGCCAATGCAAATACCACAAGAATTCCTAAATAATAGCTGCAACTTTGCTTTTTATTTACTATCGAAATGGTACACTAGCTTCCAACTTCTACTCTCTGATGTCCAACCCTTTTGTTGACTTCATTTAGTCTACATATAGATAGAAAAAAACTTTCCTCATCTAAAGTGTCGAATCCTACCTCCTAGGAACTAATTACAAGATTCTATCTAACCACACCAAAAGCTAGGGAGGTTAGAAACCAAGTCCATGTTTAGACTCCACTGACTTAGTTGACCTTTCCAAACATTAATTATCACAAAATTTACATGGAATGTATTTAACCATCATTATTACACTCAATTACATCAACTAAACTCTCATCATGATAAATTACATCAAGAAATTTTCACTTTGACTCACAAATCTCGAAATTGGGCCTTTTTCTCATAAGCGCAGCATGGTCCTCTAGAAGCGCAATGTGCATGACATAAGCGTAGTGTGGTCTGGGAAGAGCCCTTTGGGTAGCTTTTATGCATATTTTTGTTTAAATAATGGTTGGGGGAGATAGCTATGGATGTGTAGAAGACCTTTGAACTTTGAAACCTGGAAAAATCCATCTACATGGCTTCCAAAAATGCAACCTCCCAAGATGACTCCAGAAGTGTAGCGAGGGGTCCAAAAAGGTGGCAGCGACATGGAATTTGACTAGTTTTTTTACTTTTCCTTCAAAACTGTAAGCTAACCTGGCCGATAAAGTACATATTTTTGATGTAGAGGTCAAGGGATATCCAACCATTCAAAATTTTCATCATTTAGATGGTCTGAGAAAAAGCGCAGTGTGGCCACGCTGCGCTTCTGTACATAAAAAAACTGTCAAAATACCAAAACTTCAAAATTTGCCAAAAATTCTCAAAATTCCTTGAAATATATTTTTGGGACTCCTTGTGTGATGGGTTTACACAATCAATGATGCATCAGAAAAGATATCAAGGATATCTCTCCTCTTTAGCTTCTATAGGGTTTTCCTTAGCCTCTTTCTCATGTTTTTGACCCTAATTTTGCAAATCAGGTTCCTAGTGAAATAATGTCTTGCCATGTGTTTATGCAGCTTAGTGTCTCTGTTGGCCATGTTCAATAGCTTCTCCAAGTATTCATTTACTCTCCCAAGCCAATACTCGTCTTTCTCAATCTCATCACCTATGGAGTGAATAGGTTTTTTCTGTACTAGCTCCTTGTCTTCCACCTGCTCTTCTAAACCAATCAATGTTTTACCTTTGTTCTTTGCCTTGTTGGGTGATGGATGACTTGGTGAGGTACTTTGTTTCATCAAACTCAACTTCAAAATTATGTTCTCTTGTTTTAATAATGCCACCATGTGATTTTCCTTTGCAAGATCATCCTTTAGCTCTTGTATTTGTGCTTGTTGCTCCTTGATAATTTATGCATTTGATTCGTCTCCATGGTAAAACATCTCTTTCTCATGAGGCATATCCTCCTCAAATTGCTGCAATGGTAAGTCAACTGCATGCCTAGGTGACTGCTCCAATTCTCCTTAAACTTTCTCAACTGTAGTATCCTTAGGCAGTGGTCTAGTTTGTGCCCTAGTCAAAATTTCGGGTGTAGACATATTTTTAGTGCTCTCAAGGGAAAAAACCAATCTTTTCCCCTTCTTGTAGGTCGATGTAATCTCTGCCATAGGTGTATTTCTAATTGAAAACTTGTTGGATGAGCTGACCTCTTGTGAACTTGGTTGTGTTGATGGAGTGATTTGACTACTGAGTTGACTAGTAGCAGGCAGAAGAGAAGTTGATTGGATGAATACCTCCTAAGGCATGTTGATTTCTGAAAGCCTTTGGAGGACCATGAAATTTACCAAACCATGATGAAACAAGTTTGTTTGATGATCTTTCCCTTTGCTTCATACCTTCTCTGTCATTTTGACCAGGCTCCTGAATAAGTAATGAGGCAAGTTAAGTGGCTTGATGGCAGTGAAATGCATTAACAACCTTATGTGATATTGGTACATTCTTGAAAATATCCCTTCATAAGTAAATTATTTCATGATCATCTTCATCAATGGGGCATATATATCTAGCAATTGTCTAAAAGGAAATATATGAGTAGTAGCATCTTTATAGTGTGGTTTCAGGAAGATCTTGTAGTTTTCAATGTCCAAATCCATCCCTTTAAACCAGATTTCTCCATGGTTGGGAATACATGTAGCTATGGCAATGACATCTATTGAAACAATTAATTCTACCCCTACAATTGTGGTCTTATCCTTCTTGAAATTTGTGGCAAAGAGACAATTCAATTTAGCATGGCAACCCACCTCTTGAATTCTTTCACAAAACCCTAAGCAACCAACATCTTCAAATGATTTCTTAATGAAAGGTGAGGCCATGATTTCTCTTATATGTATTGGCTCATACCTGGACACTTGCCCACCCTTATTGTAACTTTTATTTTGAGTATCACTGCTTCAAGTTTCCATGATGTAAAACCCTAGCTTTTAGTGGGAACGGGAAGGGATATGGTATGACTATGAAAACATGGGATAAGGGACAGTCTTGTAGATGGAGGGAAATGAAGGGGTTAAGGGTTGTCTAAGTTCTTGGGGAAATTTTTGGAAGTAGGTATTGGTGTTAGGGAGTGTATGGAGTTGGAAATTTGGGAAATGGGTGAGGGGAAAGGGTAAAAAAGTTGGAAACACAGTCTTAGCTAAGGATAGTGTCAAATATGTAGAAATAGGCTAGGGTTTGTAGGAAAGTGAAGGAAATAAGGAGAATGGGCATGTGAAAAGTTAGGGGAGGTACATGGAGTGCAGGTGAGGTTTTTTCAGCATAGGATTCAAGGATTTTACCACAACAAATGAAACAACATGACTAGGATACCAAAAATGCAAGAAAACCCTAGGAGAGGGTGATTCACTGAGCTATATGAAGAAATTGAAGCAAAGGAAGGGTAAACGAGGTGTGAATGTAGCCCACTTACTTTCTAATGATGTGTTGGACTTGTAACCTAATGAAGAAAACCTCCACAATGAATAATTTTCTTCCATTTTAAAAGTGCAAAAGTTCTACCAAAAGCACAACGAGGGCTGCCAGAAACGTAGCAAAGGAGCAGAATGGATGATTTAGAAGTAAAAATTCAATGTTTCAGTGGCTAGACTGCACTCTGATGGTGGAGAAATGATTCATTAAAATGGAATGAATGACTAGAGTGTTTTGATGGTCTTTTTATAGGCCGGAGGTCGATTTTAGCTTGGGTGGTGATATGACACCACTTGGTCTTCTTTACAAAATGATTTGATAACTAGTGTACTGCAACTTTGAACTTTGGAATGCTTAGTTACATCTTCATAGAGAATCAAATGTACTTTTGAAATCATTTTTTATCACTTTCCCTAATTACTACTCCCCTAATAATGACTATGGTGATGACATGACTCCCTACATGACTTTTGATGACTTGACCTAATAATGACATTTGATGGACTATAAAACTAACAATTTGGACCTTTAAACTTTGTTGTATGATTTGACCATGAAATGAAGGGAGTAGTAATATACCTAGACACACTAACCAGTGACCAAATTTTTATTTGAAAACCTATTGAAACCATAAAAATTTGACCTAAGACCCTATCAACAACTTGAAAGAGTAAATTTGATCACTAGTGACTGACAGGACTGATAGATACTAACATATGCAACGAAAAAGTCGTCGTAAGAGCGACAAACATTCAGTAGTTGCAAAGAAATATTCATACAATCGATGATTATGTTCGTCGCAAGACAAACGCCATATCTAGTTTATGTGACGAACATTCGGTATTTGCGACAAACTATCCATACGATAGACGATTGTGTTCATCGCAAGAAAAATACCATGTCTCAGTTTCTGCGATGAAATTGTCATCGCAAGAGAGATGAACATTCAGTAGTTGCGATGAACTATTCATACAATCGACGATCGTATTCGTCGTAACAACGATGAAATATATTTATTTAATTTTTTTTATTAAAGATTAATGCAAGAATGAGGACAACTACAAAGTTGCTATTAAATGGAATATGTGAAAGCTTTGGCAGTAAACATGCTTGAAAGAGAAATATTTTCATATGATGAGAAATATTTTCATAAGTGTGAAGATGGAAAGTAAAATGATCGTCCTAAGACTCTAGCAATTCTCACAATTTGGAAATTATATCCAAGCCTTCCAAGTGTCGTAAATGATGATGATGAATTCCAGAAAATGAAACAAGTGAAGGTATGATAGAGTTATTTATAGTGTAATTCATGTGGGAGTGAGATCCATGGGGGTGGAAAGTATTTGTCTCATGTGCCTTCACAATTCCATTCCATGAATGGCACTTGATAGTAAACATCAGTTTCATAACTAGGATACATATTCATAGATTAATGTGGAGAATGATTTGAGAGATTCAATTTGTCAAGAGGTGACATGAATTTTGAAAGAGCATGGTGGCTTCATCAAACTACCACTCCTGAGCTAAGCATGGATACTTAAAAAGAGAGTGCATCCCTCGTGTTGGAAAACAAATATGTTATATTTCATGAAGTACCCTAGGAAAACAACTATGTTTTGATGAAAACAAACTATGGAGCATTGTTTGGATACTTATCTCAATCTACACCACAATTTATTTTGTCCCCAAGGGAGAATTTTGTACATTATATTTAAGTTTCTTTACCTTTTAGAAGTCTTGGGTTGGGGGCATCAACCCAACCATTTTATTGTTAAGGAGCGTCGATGGAGGGTTTTCACTATCCTAACCTTTATGAATCACACAAACCACTTTTAATGACGTAAGGTGAAGACCATAATTTTGATATGGGATAGCTTTTAAGTCCTTCGATGTGTGCAAAAGTGTGGTGATAAATGAAAACTACTACTTAAAGTATATTGTTGGAAATAGAAATGCAAGAAGTCACAAGAATAAGAAAGTGATATATATATATATATATATATATATATATATATATATATATATATATATATGAAATGCCTTATTCCTTTATCCAAATATGAAATTTCATTTTAATTTATACACACTTAAATGAATTAAACTACATGGTTGGAGCAACTAACAAAGAGTGGAAAAATTGAATCTACATACAAATCTTTATAGAAGTCATACCCTGAATAAAAACAATTTTTCGAGGGAATCTCCAAGGTCTTGGACCTGATAGTGGTGTGATATTAGAAAAATATCCTTAAAAATAAGGAGTGAGATTTAATAGAATGAAGTCCCCAATATGGTTTCCATTCTACATTTGAGGTTATGCATGCGAGTACCAAAAACTTATTCTAGTTTGTTATCAAAACTAAGAGAAGACAAAAAGGATTTGTGAACAACAATTAAAACAACCTATACATCCTCTAACATGTATAGTAACTTATAAACAATCAAAACAATTAATTTCAATTATTCAAACAACATTTTGGGGGAAAAGAGAATACATTATTTATTATCCAATGAAAAGACATAATAACATGAAATATATCACCTAAGAAGAATCATGCATCTTGTGGATTTCAATATTGTCCATGGGAGGATCCTTTAACCCTCCAATAGGCTCTCTCTATCTATGAATATGAACATGCAAAGTTCCCCTTGTGCATGGACAATTTGGAGGGGAGAATGGGCAACATGAAAACAAGACGATACTAGATCAATTGAGAGGATGGAATGACATTCCTACTCTTTGGATTGATTCCTCTAGCATAACATTACATTTATAAGTTGTTATGAAATTCATGGCATGGCTTTGTATTTGTAGGCATGTGTTGAAGTTGAAAATAACCCATATGACCGACTTGACTCAAACAGTGTCCCAATGCCCTTCCATTGATGAGGAAGGGACACTTAATGCAATCTGGTATAGGTATTTTATCACGAACCACACCTTATATCCAACCATAAGCAATCACGAGTTGCAAAATTCCTTGATTCACATAGTAGGTATTACATATGTATTCAATAAAACATAGTTCCTATAAACCACACTTTTTAAGTCAATTTTAAATGCAAATAATGAAGCTCTTTCAACTTGTTGAGAGTAATTGGTATTGTCCTTGATAATGAGTTATAAGAGAGATCAATGTCCATGAGATTTTGTAGATACCCAAGTGAATATGGAATGGAACCTTCTAAGGAATTGTTAGATATATTCAATGATTCGAGTGCAGTGAAACTTCCAAGTGTTGGTGGAATGACACCGATTAATAGATTGGTAGAAATGTCTATAGATAAAGCCTTTTCAAGTTTCTCTTTCTCTAGAGGTAAGGGCATAATAATTTCCTTTGGTGCTAAAGCAGTACTCTACAAAAAAATAATAAATATTACAATAAATATCACAAGAGAGTAATAAATATCATAGGAGTGTATAAAGGTCATTGGTGTAACACACCCAACCCCCTATCCACTTTTAGGTTGGTGGGATGTTTGATTTTCATCTTCTTGGAACTCGGGATGAGTATTTAGGTTCATTGGTGCCTATGATTTGTAATTTCTACTCGGAAGTGGTATCTATATCTCATTCATTTCGAATACTCTATTGGATAATTATGGTTATGCTTATACTATGATATCCAGGGGATTACTTATACACAACCACAAAAAACCAAATTGAAGTATTAGATTAGTTGTGTGAATCATATGATATGATGAACTAAAGGGAATCATATATGCTACAATATACTTGGGTGGGGTTCATTAGATAGAATTATTGGCCCCATAATGGCCCACAAATGATGGTAATGTAAAAATAAATAAATAAAAGGAACCTTAAGAAGTCATAAAAAGAAGAAAAAAGACAAGACATACCCGCTCTTTGATATTCTAATGTGTAGCATTACATTGATACAACATCTAGAGCATCTGTGAATGCACAAACTGCATATTGTAGTAAATAAAAAAAGAATTATATTTAGTTTTTAGTAAAAACCAAAAAATACTTTTAAGACATGTCAATAAATCCTAATAGAAATCAAAACCGACAAGATTGTAAATAGTAAACACCATTGATATTCTTTTTTGTAAAATCCATATGAGAGGAGATTAAATAGTGACACACACACACACACACACACACACACACACATCTCAGATGCAAAGGTCTGAATAAGCTCCACTTGGTTTCGATAATAATTTATTGAAGCCATATGATCTTGGAGCAAACATCCCTCGATTTGAAGGAGCAACAACGAAGTCAACATTGACTATGTTGTTTCTCTGTTGGATCGAGAGAGGTTTGCCCCAAGAATAAACGACTCCAATAATTTTTTCTCTACTGAACAAAGCCAACCACGTGAAGGTGGAAGCTCTTATGGCCCCTCCCCCCCCTCACATCACTCTCAGTTCCCCAATACCCAATATATATTCTCATTCAAAGGCATATGTCATATTTTTTTTTTTAATAAATGAGATTTATCATTCAAAATATGTTACAAATATACTAGCTATATAATGTACATCTATATGTCTTAGAAAATTATTATAGATCATCAATTTATTTTGGTCTTCTTCTGTGTTTTCCCGTTCTTAAGTAATTCATCCATGTCCATGTCTTTGTTTAATGGGTGCTCTTCAATAGCCGATGTTGCTTCAGTCCTTTCATGTCGAGCAGGCCTGGTATCATACCCACGACGTGGAGGCTGTTGTGAGGGGCCATCACCTACAAAAACAAAAAATATTAAATTTGTATGGCCAATTTTTAAATATCATTGAAGTAGTTCATTAATATTAAAAAAAACCTCTGTGATGTAATTATTTACCTATTGGTCCACTAATTGACACCATTGGAATGCCTGCCCTAATCTCTTGATCATCTTCAAGTCGAGGAGGCTCAACTACGCCATTCTCTGCCATTGAAACAATAAAATTTATAAGGACAAAACCGTAAATGTATAAGTAATAAAAATTAGAAGTACAAAATTTATAAGTACGAAATTATTAAGTACATGATTAATATACAACCATTTAATTACTGTCGTGGGCCTCAGTCACATGAACATCTTGGGGCTGCACCCCAATGGAATGGGGTTGCTGGGGAGCACCATGATCTTTTGGCCGCATTGCACTATCAAGGCTTTGTTGTCCAGTGCTAATGGTTTCATTGATAGTATTGCTCCCTTGATTAAAACAAAGTAATACATTAAACTTATGGACGATATCACACATTTACGTATTTTATAAGTAGTGAAAGGTTAATGTAGACTGATTTTTATTTACCTTATCTCGTAAACTGGATCTTGGGGTCTACCCCATGTTTTTCCTACGATCCACCACGACTTTATAGCCGTACTTGTAACCAAGTTGGAGGTCCTCCTCCGTGGTTTTAGTTCCGAAGTCGTCGCCCTGCATTGCATAAGAGTATGTTTTTTTAATTCTTTTGGTTGTAATAAATTGAAAGTTGTAAGGCAATACAAATAATATTCTTAAGATGATTGTGTACTTACGATTCGTGACTGTAACCTCGAGTAGCCTCCCTGGCCTAGCTTGTGTTGTCCATGTTTGGAAATCCTTGCTTTGGTTGCCTTCGAAGTGTCAGACAACCTATCATCAAAATTTTCAAGTATGTTATATACCACACTTTTATTTAGATCTAAAGAAAATTAAAGGTATTGAAATCAAAATATTGTAATTTACCTTGGGGTACCAAATATTTTTTCTCCTGATTTTTTCAATATCTTTTCTTTTGCATCATCAATGATCACCTTCCACTCTCTCTCTGGAATCAAGGGAGGACGCTCATACCTAGGGTTACCTGCCAAGCTTCGTCTATAAACATCCCACGTATATTTTAAATATTTTCCTACTGCACAGGTGACTGCTTTTTTATTCAATGTGTCTACTCCATAGAGGCCTTCGAGATAATCCATAAGTTCTTTTTTGAGGTTGGAATTCTGGAAATTCCACATCATGTGTAAGGTTGCCCCAAAAATCAACAAGGCCTTGCTCTCCAGGTGCCTATAAAAATGGTCATTTCCTACACACAAAAATATATGATCATTATTTTAAAAATAATAATCTAGATGATTTGTGTATGAGATGGACAACATGAAAAACTACCTGGGAGTCTTATTTGTTTTAATGGAAGTCTGTTATCGTTGACCAAAAATGTGCACAGAAGGGTCCCCGTGCTGCTCACACGTCTAGCTCCAAGAAATGCAACCATGTCAACCACATCATCAGCTTGATCTCTGTAACCACCTCTGTTACACATTATTTTTGTCATCCCTATGAACTTTAATGATGTAAACCTATCTGTTGCCTTCAGAGGGGTCAGTGGTCTGAATTCCTAAAGAAACAAGGGAGAAGAAATTTTCCTGAGAGAAGAAGTTGTGTTTTCCTCTATAAAAATCCTATTTTGGAGGATTTTCGTAGGTTGCTCTATATGCAGGGTGCGGAAATGCCTGATTTCCGCACCTTGCTCTATAGCTAGGGTGCAACGACCTTCATACGTGGGAAAAACGAGCATTTTTTCGATGCTTCTAGAAGGAGAATCTTCTATGGTGAGGTTGCCTCCATATGGTTTGGATATTACTCACTTTCATGATTTAGTGGGATCATCCTAACCTCTTCACCCTATATTCTTCAACTTATAAAAGGAGAGGATATCTCATGGAGAAAGTTAGCTTGATTGGGTTGGAAAGCTCTTGAGCTTGTTAGCTTGGTTAGATTGGATTTGAGCTTTGCTTTGTCAAGATAGATGTTAGATATATAGTCTCATAATCCTTGGAGCAAGAAGTGTGTGGGAAGCAAGGAACTATTGGAAGGAACCCGACAACATCAAGACATCTGGTTGTATCTTTCTTCCACATTCTTTAATACAATGACATGTTTCTTTCCCATAAAATCATTTTCATTTTATTATTGCATGACTCCTTGATCACATGCATAGGTTTTCATTGAATATACTATTGTTGCGTTCACTTTGGTTGGTTTGTGTTTCATTGTAGGATCAATATCACAAGGGCACCGGAGCGAAGCAGGGACAACAAAGATATAAGGAAGTGATATTTAAAGGTATGTTATATATTCCTTCTTTGGTAATAAATTCAATGATTGTAACTTAGGGAAAGCGTCATGTCCTGTCTTGTTTTGTTCTATATCCAGGTGGATCTAGGGGGATTAGTTCATGTCCGCATATACCGATTTACCCTATAAAAAAATTGAGCATGGTTTTTTGATTTCAAGCTCATTAAAAAATGAAACGAGCCTTGAGCATGGTTTTCTGATTTCAAGCTCATTAAAAAATGAAACCAACTTTGAGCATGGTTTTCTGATTTCAAGCTCATTAAAAAATGAAACCAGCCTTGAGCATGGTTTTCTGATTTCAAGCTCATTAAAAAATGAAACCAGCTTTGAGCATGGTTTTTTTATTTCAAGATCATTAAAAAATGAAATCAGCTTTGAGCATGGTTTTCTGATTTCAAGCTCGTTAAAAAATGAAACTAGATTTGAGGATAGTTTTCACGTCTCTATGACAACCTCGTTAAAAAATGAAAAAGAGGTTATGAGGATAGTTTCTCACCTCTCTGTAACAACCTCATTAAAAAATGAAACAAAGCTTATGAGCATAGTTCATGTTTCTGTGTCAAGCTCGTTAAAAAATGAAACAAAGGTTTAGGGATTGAACCTGGATTCTCGAGCATAGTTCTTATCATGTGTCAAGATCGTTAAAACATGAAACAAATTGCCCCTCTCTGTTGAGTCAAGTCCTTCGTCTAATATTTGAAGTTTCTTTTCCTCCGCCTTTGCAGTTGGACAAAATGAAGCTTGGGGGGGAATGCTTCCAGCCTCTGGACTTCATGCTGAAGTTGAGCCACTAGCTTCTTAAGCTGGGGGATAAGTACCAACCATGCGTTGGGAAGTCACAAGCATAGTTTTCTATGGTTCAATCTTGTGTAAAAATGAAACTAGGTACCTCAAGCATAGTTTACTCTGGTTCAATCTTGTGTAAAAATGAAACCAAGCCCAAGCATAGTTTTGTTTTGTTTTAAATCTTGCGTAAAAATGAAAATAATCCCAAGCTTAGTCTTTGTTCTTTCTCATGCTCGTAAAGACATGAGAATAAGTTACCTAGCTTAGTCTTTGTTCTTTCTCGTGCTCATAAATACGTGAGAATGTAACCGAGTATACTTTTATCACTTTTTCAGAATCGTAAAGGTTATACGAAAGAGGAACCCCCTAGAGTTCCCTTTAAGCTTTTTTCAGACTCTCTAAACATGAAAAGATTGTCGAGTGATCTTGTTCTTTTCATGCTCATTAAAGTATTAGAAAGCGCATATGTTGAGCGATAGTTTATCTCTTTTTTGGTCTCATCAGACTACTTTACGAAAAAGGAACTGAGAGAGTTCTCTTTAAGTGTTTTCCAGACTCTCTAAACATGAAAAACCCATGAATTTTCTTTCTTTGGACTCGTTAAACAAACATCGAAGGGCCCATATGGGACCGAACCACTCCTTCCTAGGGTTCGTTAAACATACTCCGAGGGACTCGTCCAAAGGATGAGATTACATTACAAGCATATGTTATCCTCCTCAAGCTTGCATAAAAATAAAGAGGTACTCGCCAGAAATGGTGGGGGAAAAATTGGGATAGAAATGTGTCTAAACCTGTATTCTATGGAAGAGTCAATTTTGAACATGACACCCTTTCACTCGCATTGTGTCTAGGTTGGAAAATCCACTTGTCTCCTGATCATACTCCTTTATAAGATTACAAATTGGTCTGTGATACCTATTGTTGAGTCAGTTTTTCCAAGACAGTTGTCGTGTTGTCAATATGTTCAAAAAACAAGTTCAACACATAAATCCTTCTATTGCGTCGGCCATTTCTGCAGTCCTTGAGCCTTCTATTGCATCAACCATCCCTGAGTCAGTCCTGAATCCTTGTTACTCTAATCTACATCAAATCTTGTTCCCCGTTTCGTGTCATTGACGGGGGATACATTAAGGCCCTCCTGTGACGAGTATTTTCCTGTCGACTTCAACTCATTATCCAGGAATTAGACTTAGAAACTAATTGGTACCTTGGAACTTGCATGCCTTAATGGCAGGTTTCCTCTCTTTCGATAGTGGGTTTTCATTATTAACCTCTGATTGGGAGATTCCACCGAGTGTTCGACCTCAAAGCATTGATTCACATTCGTTGGATTGTACTAGAGTACCTTGGAAGTCATTGACATTAATGGTGATTTCTCTTTAACAATATTCACTTATGACCGGTAATCAAGTGGTTTCTACCATGTTCGACTTCAACACATGTATTTGCATGGTTAGATCCATACTATAGAGTGGTGGAGATGAAGACCCTGAATTTTTTCTCACAGATTTAGGTTGCGTTGGAGTATATTCAGTTTATACTGTTGCATAGATCCACATTGTATGTCTCGTGGCTATGTTCAAATTTGAGTCTTTAACACATAGATCCACAATGTATTTTTGGTGGCTATGTTCATATTTGAGTCATATTGGCATGGATCCATAGTGTATGTTTGGTGGCCATGACTTGTATTACTTGACATGGATCTTCGCATGTCAGCATTTATGCTTTGAGTCATTTGTATTCTGAGTATGGGAATGCCTACCTCAGTGATGATATATTATTGTACTGTATTTCCTTGTTTGTTGGCAGGTTTCCAATCGACTGTTCCTTGTTCCCTACACACACTCGACAAAGTATTTCAGCTATCACTCTGTTCTAACTTCATACTTTGGGGGTCTCTCTGTTACACATTATTTTCTTCATCCCTATGACCGTTAATGGTGTAAACCTATCTGTTGCCTTCAGAGGGGTCAATAGACTGAATTCCTGAAGAAAGAAAGGAGAAGAACTTTCCCTAAGAGAAGAAGTTGTATTTTCCTTTGTAAAAACCCTATTAAAGAGGATTTTCACAGGCTTCTCTATACACATGGTGCGGAAATGCCTGGTTTCCGCAGGCTGCACTATAGCCAGGGTGAGGAAATTCCTGGTTTTCGCAGGCTGCACTATAGCCAGGATGAGAAAATTCCTGGTTTTCGCAGGTTGTACTATAGCTAGGTTGCGGGAGTTTCCACAGGCTACACTATAGCTAGGGTGCAGAAATTCCCGTACGTGGGAAAAAAGAGCATCTTCTCGGTGCTTCTAGAAGGAGAAGATTCTATGGTGAGGTGGCCTCCGAACGGTTTGGATCTTTCTCTCTTTCATGATTTAGTGGGATCATCCTAACCTCCTCACCTTATCCTCTTCATCTTATAAAAGGAGAGGAGCTCTCATGGAGAAGGTTAGAAGTTGAATTTGGCTTGAGATTCTTAGCTTGGTTAGATTGGCTTTGATCTTTTCTTTGTCAAGATAGATTGTGAGTAGTTATCAGATCCATGATCTCAGAATCCTTGGAGCAAGAAGTGTGTGGGAATCAAGGAATCATTGGAAGGAACCTTACAACATCAAGGAATCCGATTGTAATCTCTCTTCCTATTATTAATATAATACAGTGGCATTCTTATTTCCCATAGAATTATCTTTATTTTATTGCATAATTCCTTGATCATATGCATAGGTTGTCATTGAATATATTCTCTCTGCTTTCACTTTGCTTGGTTTGTGTCTCACTGCATAATCAATATCACAAGAGCACCAGAGCAAAGCAGGGACAACAAAGACATAAGGAAGAGATATTCAAAGGCATGCCACTCATCCTTTCTTTGATGATAGATTCAATGATTAGAACCTAGGGAAAGCACCATGTCCTATCTTGTTTTGTTCTAGATCCAGGTGGATCTAGGGAGATTAGTTTATGTCCGCATTTACCGATTTATCCAATCTTCATCATTGGTCGATCCTACTCTCTCGCTCAAGGGTAAACCTAATATTGCTCATGTTTTTCTTGTTGATACAGAATCTACCATCCTAGGGGGTATTCCTCCTTCTCCCCTGGAACCCCCTCCAAGTAATGAGACCATCCTTTTTAATTGGGGTGTGCTAACTGGACCTCGTCTTCCCTCTCACATTCCTTTCCAAATTACAGTATAGGTTTGTGGTCGGGACATTCCTTAGACGTTGATAGATGAAGGTGCCTTCGTTAGTATTTTGTCCTCTCTCGCTTGGAAAGCTTTGGGTTGTCCTCATATTGCACCAGTTACGCAGAATCTGTTAGCTTTTAACAGAAGAACCAATCAACCTTTAGGGACTCTTCCTTAGTTTCATGTAACTTTGGGCTTGAAAATTGTCTGTATTGATGTCATGGTAGTCCAAGACCCCCTGGATTTCGCTTTACTCCTTGGGCGGGATTATGTCTATGCCATGAAAGATATTGTGTCCACTCTTTTTCGTGTGATATCTTTCCCTCACAATGGAAAAATTGTGACTATTGATCAACTTTCATTCATCAACCCTGACTAGGTTACCTCCCTAAACGGTTCGTATATACAGACGGTGTTGCCCCCGCCACAAGTCAATTATTTGGCATTGTCTCCCATGTCTTTACCTACCGATGATGACGAGTCTCTCATTGTAAGCTTTTTTTCTTATGACTTACATCCGATAGTTGACATGGTGATCTCTTCGGTAGGGCTATTGGAGCCTGACCTCCTTACCCCTATCATGGCCCTCAACATGTGTTCCTTCCAGAGTGTGTTTCTTCCGTCAAATGAAGATCTCTTGGAAGCCATGACTGAGTTTTTTCCCTTGACATGGTGTCCTTCCAGAGCATTGTCCTTTTCGAAGCAATGATCAAGAAGAGCCTCGAGCATGATTTTCTGATTTCAAGCTCGTTAAAAAATGAAACCATCCTCGAGCATGATTTTCTGATTTCAAGCTCGTTAAAAAATGAAACCAGCCTTGAGCATGATTTTCTGATTTCAATCTCGTTAAAAAATGAAACCAGTTGCGAGGATAGTTTTTGCATCTCTATAGCAACCTCGTTAAAAAATGAAACAGAGGTTACAAGAATAGTTCCTGTTTCTGTGTCAAGCTCGTTAAAAAATGAAACAAAGATCTAGGGATTGAAGTTGGATTCACGAGCATAGTTCTTATTCCTGTGTCAAGCTCGTTAAAAAATGAAATAGTTTCCCCCCTCTCTGTCTGAGTCAAGTCCTTTGTCTAGTATTTGAAGCTTCGTTTCATCCACCTTTGTAGTTGGAAGAAATGAAGCTTGGGGGGCAATGCTTTCAACCTTTGGAATTCATGCTGAAGTTGAGCCACTAGCTTCTTAAGCTGGGGGCTAAGTACCAACCATGCGTTGGGAAGTCACAAGGATAGTTTTCTATGGTTCAAGCTTGTGTAAAAATGAAACCAGCTACCTCAAGCATAGTTTACTCTGGTTCAAGCTTGTGTAAAAATGAAACCAAGCCCAAGCATAGTTTTGTTTTGTTTTAAATCTTTCTTAAAAATGAAAACAATCTCGAGCTTAGTCTTTGTTCTTTCTCGTGCTTGTAAATACATGAGAATATGTTACCTAGATTAGTCTTTGTTCTTTCTCGTGCTTGTAAATACGTGAGAATGTAATCGAGTATATTTTTAGCACTTTTTCGGACTCGTAAAGGTTATACGAAAAAGGAACCCTTGGAGTTCCCTTTAAGCTCTTTTGAGACTCTCTAAACATGAAAAGATTGCCGAGCGATCTTGTTCTTTTCACGCACGTTAAAGTATTAGAAAGCGCATTTGTTGAGGGATAGTTTATCTCTTTTTCGGTCTAATCAGACTACTTTACGAAAAAGGAACTGAGAGAGTTCTCTTTAAGTTCTTTTCAGACTCTCTAAACATGAAAAACCCCTGAGTTTTCTTTCTTTGGACTCGTTAAACAAACATTGAAAGGTCCATATGGGACCGAACCACTCCTTCCTAGGGTTCGTTAAACATACTCTGAGGGAATCGTCCGAAGGATGAGCTTACATTACAAGGATATGTTATCTTCCTCGAGCTTGCGTAAAAATAAAGAGGTATTTGCCAGAAATGGTGGGGGGGGGGGGGGGGGGGAATTGGGAAAGAAATGTGTCTAAACCTGTATTCTATGGAAGAGTCGCTTTTGAACATGACACCCTTTCACTCGCATTGTGTCTAGGTTGGAAAATCCACTTGTCTCATGATCATACTCCTTTATAAGATTATGAATTGGTCAGTGATCCCTATTGTTGAGTCAGTTTTTCCAAGACAGTTGTTGTGTCATCAATATGTTCAAAAAATAAGTTCAACCTGGAAATTCTTCTATTGCGTCAACCATTTTTACAGTCCTTGAGCCTTCTATTGCATCAACCATCCCTGAGTCAGTCCTGAATCCTTGTTACTCTGATCTACATAAAATCTTGTTAACCGTTTCATGTCATTGATGGGGGATACATTAAGGCCCTCCTGTGATGAGTATTTTCCTGTCGACTTCAACTCATTATCTAGGAATTAGACTTAGAAACTAATTGGTACCTTGGAACTTGCATGCCTTAATGGCAGGTTTCCTCGCTTTCGACAATGGGTTTTCATTATTGACCCCTAATCGGAAGATTCCACTGAGTGTTCGACCTCAGATCATTGATTCACATTCATTGGATTGTACTAGAGTACCTTGGGAGTCATTGACATTAATGGTGATTTCTCTCGCACTTGTTAACGGTGTTCACTAATGAACGGTAATCAAGTGATTTCTACCATGTTTGACTTCAACACATGTATTCGCATGGTTTGATCCATACTATAGAGTGGTGGAGATGAAGACCCTGAATCTTTTCTTAGAGATTCAAGTTGCGTTGGAGTATATTCAATTTATACTATTGCATAGATACACATTGTATGTCTCGTGGCTATGTTCAAATTTGAGTCTTTAACACATAGATCCACAGTATATTTTTTATGGCTATGTTCAAATTTGAGTCATATTGGCATGGATCCACAATGTATGTTTGGTGGCCATGACCTGTATTACTTGACATGGATCTTCGCATGTCGGCATTTTTGCTTTGAGTCATTTGTATTTTGCGTATGGGAATTCCTACCTCAGTGATGATATATTATTGTACTGTATTTCCTTGTTTGTTAGTAGGTTTCTGACCAACTGTTCCTTGTTCCCTACACACACTCGACAAAGTATTTCAGCGATCACTCTGTTCTAACTTCATACTTTGGGGGGCTCTCTGGTACACATTATTTTCATCATCCCTATGACCGTTAATGGTGTAAACCTATCTATTGCCTTTAGAGGGGTCAGTAGCCTGAATTCCTGAAGAGAGAAAGCAGAAGAACTTTCCCTGAGAGAAGAAGTTGTATTTTCCTTTGTAAAAACCCTATTAAAGAGGATTTTCACAGGCTGATCTATACACAGGGTGCGGAAATGCCTGGTTTCCGTAGGCTGCACTATAGCCAAGGTGAGGAAATTCCTGGTTTTCGCAGGCTACACTATAGCCAAGGTGAGGAAATTCCTGGTTTCCGCAGGCTGCACTATAGCCAGGGTGAGGAAATTCTTGGTTTCTGGAGGTTGCACTATAGCTAGGATGCATAGTTTTTGCAGGTTACACTATATCTAGGGTGCGAAAATTCCTGTATGTGGGAAAAAAGAGCGTCTTATCGATGCTTCTAAAAGGAGAAGCTTCTATGGTGAGGTGGCCTCCGAACGGTTTAGATCTTACTCGCTTTCATGATTTAGTGGGATCATCCTAACCTCCTCACCTTATCCTCTTCATCTTATAAAAGGAGAGGAGCTCTCATGGAGAAGGTTAGAAGTTGAATTTGGCTTGAGATTCTTAGCTTGGTTAGATTGGATTTGAGCTTTGCTTTGTCAAGATAGATTTTGAGTAGTTATCAGATCCATGGTCTCAGAATCATTGGAGCAAGAAGTGTGTGGGAAGCAAGGAATTGTTGGAAGGAACCTTACGACATCAAGGCATCCAGTTGAAATCTCTCTTCCTATTATTAATATAATACAGTGGCATGCTTCTTTCCCATAGAATTATCTTTATTTTATTGCATAATTCCTTGATCATATGCATAGGTTGTCATTGAATATATTCTCTCTGCTTTCACTTTGCTTGGTTTGTGTCCCACTGCATAATCGATATCACAAGAGCACCAGAGAGAAGCAGGGACAACAAAGACATAAGGAAGCAATATTCAAAGGCATGTCACTCATCCTTTCTTTGATGATAGATTCAATGATTAGAACCTAGGGAAAGCACCATGTCCTGTCTTGTTTTGTTCTAGATTCGGGTGGATCTAGGGAGATTTGTTTATGTCTGCATTTACCGATTTATCCAATCTTCATCATCGATCGATCCTACTCTCTCGCTTGAGGGTAAACCCGATATTGCTCATGTTTTTCTTGTTGATACAAAATCTACCATGCTCGGGGGTATTCCTCCTTCTCCCCTGGAACCCCCTCCAAGTAATGAGACCATCCTTTTTAATTGGTGTGTGCTAATTGGACCTCGTCTTCCCTCTCACATTCCTTTCCAGATTACAGTATAGGTTTGTGGTCAGGACGTTCCTTAGATGCTGATAGATGAAAGTGCATTCATTAGTATTTTGTCCTCTCTCGCTTGAAAGCTTTGGGTTGTCCTCATCTTGTGCCAGTTATGCAAAATCTGTTAGCTTTTAACAGAAGAACCAGTCAACCTTTAGGGACTCTTCCTCAGTTTCCTGTAACTTTGGGAGGGAAAATTGTCTGTATTGATGTCATGGTAGTCCAAGACCCCTTGGATTTTGCTTTACTCCTTGGGTGGGATTATGTCTATGCCATGAAAGATATTGTGTCCACTCTTTTTAGTGTGATACATTTCCCTCACGATGGAAGAATTCTGACTATTGATCAACTTTCATTCATCACCCCTGACTAGATTACCTCCTTAAACGGTTCGTATATACAAACGATGTCGCCCCCGCCACAAGTCAATAATTTGGCGTTGTCTCCCATGTATTTAACTACCGATGACGACGAGTCTCTCATTGTAAGCTCTGTTTATTATGACTTAGATATGATAGTTGACATGGTGATCTCTTCAGTAGGGCTATTGGACCCTGACCTCCTTACCCCTATCGCGGCCCTCGACATGTGTTCCTTCCAGAGTGTGTTTCTTCCGTCAAATGAAGATCTCTTGGAAGCCATGACCGAGTTTTTTCCCTTGACATGGTGTCCTTCCAGGGCATTGTCCTCTTCGAAGTGATGATCAAGAAGAGCCTCGAGCATGATTTTCTGATTTCAAGCTCGTTAAAAAATGAAACTAGCCTCGAGCATGATTTTATGATTTCAAGCTCGTTAAAAAATGAAACCAGTGTTAAGCATGATTTTCTGATTTCAATCTCGTTAAAAAATGAAACCAGTTGCGAGGATAGTTTTTGCATCTCTATAGAAACCTCGTTAAAAAATGAAACAAAGGTTACGAGCATAGTTCTTGTTTCTGTGTCAAGCTCGTTAAAAAATGAAACAAAGGTCTAGGGATTGAAGCTGGATTCACAAGCATAGTTCTTATTCCTGTGTCAAGCTCGTTAAAAAATGAATTAGTTTTCCCCCTCTCTGTCTGAGTCAAGTCCTTCGTCTAGTGTTTGAAGCTTCGTTTCATCCACCTTTGTAGTTGGAAGAAACAAAGCTTGGGGGGCAATGCTTTCAGCCTCTGGAGTTCATGCTAAAGTTAGAGCCGCTAGTTTCTTAAGTTGGGGGTTAAGTACCAACCATCCCCGTGTTATGCATTGGAAAGTCCAAGCATAGTTTTCTATGGTTCAAGCTTGTGTAAAAATGAAACCACTTACCTCAAGCATAGTTTCCTCTGGTTCAAGCTTGTGTGAAAATGAAACCAGGTCCAAGCATAGTTTTGTTTTGTTTTAAATCTTGCGTAAAAATGAAAACAATCCCAAGCTTAGTCTTTTTTCTTTCTCATTCTCGTAAATACATGAGAATAAGTTACCGAGCTTAGTCTTTGTTCTTTCTCATGCTCGTCAATACATGAGAATAGGTTACCGAGCTTAGTCTTTGTTCTTTCTCGTGCTCGTAAATCAATGAGAATGTAACCGAGTATACTTTTATCACTTTTTTGGACTCGTAAAGGTTATACGAAAAAGGAACCCACGAGAGTTCCCTTTAAGCTCTTTTTAGACTCTCTAAACATGAAAAGATTGCCGAGCGACCTTGTTCTTTTCACGCTCGTAAAAGTATTTGAAGAAAACGTTTGATGGGCGATAGTTTATCATTTTTTCGATCTCATTAAACTAATTTACGAAAAAGGAACTGAGAGAGTTCTCTTTAAGTGTTTTTCAGACTCTCTAAATATGAAAATCCCCCCGAGTTTTCTTTCTTTGGACTCATAAAACAAACATTGAAAGGCCCATATGGGACCGAACCACTCCTTCCTAGGGTTCGTTAAACATACTCTGAGGGACTTGTCCAAAGGTTGAGCTTAAATTACAAGCATATGTTATCCTCCTCAAGCTTGTATAAAAATAAAGAGGTACTTGCCAGAAATGGTGGGGGAAAATTTGCGAAAGAAATGTGTCTAAACCTGTATTCTATGGAAGAGTCACCTTTGAACATGAGACCCTTTCACTCGCCTTGTTTCTAGGTTGGAAAATCCACTTGTCTCCTGATCATACTCTTTTATAAGATTACAAATTGGTCTGTGATCACTGTTGTTGAGTCAGTTTTTCCAAGACAGTTGTTGTGTCATCAATATGTTCAAAAAATAAGTTCAACCCAGAAATCCTTCTATTGCGTCGACCATTTCTGCAGTCCTTAAGCCTTTTATTGCATCGACCATCCCTGATTCAGTCCTAAATCACTTGTTACTCTGATCTACATCAAATATTTTTACCCATTCTGTGTCATTGATGGGGGATACATTAAGTACCTCATGTGACGAGTCTTTTCCTGTCGACTTCAACTCATTATCCAGGAATTAGACTTAGAAACTGATTGGTACCTTGGAACTTGCATGCCTCAATGGCAGGTTTCCTCGCTTTCGACAATGGGTTTTCTTTATTGACCCTTGATCGAGAGATTCCGCCGAGTGTTCGACTTCAGCTCATTAATTCACATTCATTGGATTGTACTAGTGTACCTTGGGATTCATTGACATTCATTTATTTCCCTTGCACTTGTTAAAGGTATACATTAATGACCATTAATCAAGTGGTTTCTACCATGTTCAACTTCAGCAACTGTAATCACATGGCTAGATTCATACTAAAGAGTGGTGGAGATGAAGACCCTAAATCTTTTCTCACATATTTAGGTTGCGTTGGAGTATATTCAGTTTTTACTATTACATAGATCCACAGTGTATTCTTGGTGGCTATGTTTAGATTTGAGTCATAATGGCATGGATCCACAGTGTATGTTTGGTGACCATGACCTGTCTTACTTGACATGTATCTTTGAATGTTGACATTTATGCTTTGAGTCATTTGTATTATGAGTATGGGAATGCCTACCTCAGTGATGATATATTATTGTACTGTATTTCCTTGTTTGTTGGCAGGTTTCCAACTGACGTGTTCCTTGTTCCCTACACACACTCGACAAAGTATTTTAGCTATCACTCTATTCTAATTTCATACTTTGGGGGGTTCTCTGTTACACATTATTTTCGTCATCCCTATGAACATTAATGATGTAAACCTATATGTTGCCTTCAGAGGGGTTAGTGGTCTGAATTCCTGAAGAAAGAAGGGAGAAGAACTTTTCCTAAGAGAAGAAGTTGTGTTTTCCTCTATAAAAACCCCATTTTTGGAGGATTTTTGCAGGCTGCTCTATATGCAGGGTGCGGAAATGCCTGATTTGTGCACCTTGCTCTATAGCTAGGGTGCAGATTTTCCGCAGGTTGCACTATAGCTAGGGTGCGGCGACCTTCGTACGTGGGAAAAACAATAATTTTTGTTTATGCTTCTAGAAGGAGAAGCTTCTATGGTTAGGTGGCCTCCGTATGGTTTGGACCTTACTCACTTTCATGATTTAGTGGGATCATCCTAACCTCCTCACCTTATCCTCTTCAACTTATAAAAGGAGAGGAGCTCTCATGGAGAAAGTTATCTTGATTGGGTTGGAAAGTTCTTGAGCTTGTTAGCTTGGTTAGATTGTCTTTGAGATTTTCTTTGTCAAGATAGATGTTAGATCTATAGTCTCAGAGTCCTTGGAGAAAGAAGTGTGTGGGAAGCAAGGAACTATTGGAAGGAACCTGACAACATCAAGACATCTGGTTGTATCTTTCTTCCACATTCTTTAATACAGTGACATGTTTCTTTCCCATAAAATCATTCTCATTTTATTGCATGACTCCTTGATCACATGCATAGGTTGTCATTGAATGTACTTTTGTTGCGTTCACTTTGGTTGGTTTTTGTTTCATTGCAGGATCAATATCACAAGAGCACCGGAGCGAAGCAGGGACAACAAAGATATAAGGAAGCGATATTTAAAGGTATGTTATCTATTCCTTCTTTGGTAGTAAATTTAATGATTGTAACTTAGGGAAAGCGTCATGTCATGTCTTGTTTTGTTCTAGATCCAGTTGGATCTAGGGGGATTAGTTCATGTCCGCATCTACCGATTTACCCTATAACAACTTCTAGATCCTGACTGTTGTGTGGATGGTTGGCGGTGCGTGTCATGGATCCTATCTAAATAAGGTGTGGAAGATGGAGAAGTAAACAATACTCTAGCAGTTCTATGACATCCCGCGTCTGGACTCTGTGGCATCTTTGCATCGCCATTACTACTAACACCGGATTGAACAAGCTCCAAAAATATCTTTATAAAAAAGAAAATGTTTTATCATGAGATAATGTAAAAGTTAAAAAAACAGACTTTCATAATTGAACATATGAGTACATTAAAAAAAAACACTTTAAATTATGGTTATTACCTTATATGTGTTAAGCTGTGACATGAGGAGATTGATCCTTTCTAGGACGTCGGGAGTTTGATCTGGACGGTCTAACAAGCTATCAAGTTCCTTGTTTGTTTTAATGATATTTCTTTTTATTAATACCATCGGATTAGGGGATGAATACAACCCCTCCTCATCAGCGGAATCATGATCAACATGGTCTGCTGACTACATATAATTTCAACATGAAAATCAATGTTATTTTAGTTATATAAAAAAATGAAATAAATTATCGCCATACAAGTAAAATTATATAAACAAATACTAAAATTCACATAAAATGAAAGTAAAATTTGATAATCATTTACATGTTCTGCGGTTGGCCCTTTTCCATGATCATCCTGCCACATTATAATATAATTAGAACCCCCAAATATTTAAAAAATGGTTAATGATAACAAAAAAAATGTTGCCACCCAAATAAAATGAACCTCAACTATCAACCTCCTACATTATTATAAAATTGGGACCGTGAAATATTTAAAACATTGTTAAAGATAAATATATATATATATATATAATGCAATAAGTAGAAGTTTCTTAAAGAGGTGTTGCATAAATACCCACACACTATTAGTCGATGTTTCTATTTGATTCAAATGGTAATCCACTAATAACTCTTCTCCACGAGCTATCTTTTTTATTGCACATAGGACTACCTGATTCTCTTCGCGTCCCTCATATATGCAATTCAATTTCTTGTTTGTTGTCCTAGGTCGTGTGCTGTTTATAAACCTTGCAATATTGCCGGAATCATTAGGCCTTCCATCAATATAGATAGTCACTCCCTTATTTTTATCGTTGTTTATTAGTTGTATACAATTTGAGGCGAGTGCATATCTATGCATACTTCGCATATACTGGAACAATCACATCAAATTGTTATAATTGTAACACGGTCCGACATAGTCCATCAATTCAGTTACTGTATTGTATTTTACAGTTATTCCATCCATGGAAAATAGCCTCAGGCCATGCAGGGAGGATGGTGGAATGTGATATGTCCTATTGTTGACAATGAAGTCATTGTTTAATGGAGGCAGTTCCTTAGGTACCCATTGTTTCACCAAATGCTTATAGTTGAGTAGCACCTCTATGTCTCCTATGCTCTCATCATCATAAGAGCATGATCCTCCTTCGGCAAGAAAAAATTCCATGCATCTACAAAATTTTATTCTGACTTTTTCACCTCTGGTCCTTGTTTGCCTATCATATCTACTAGATGCAGTCGCATTTCCATCTATTTGTCCCAAGATTCCCTCACCCGAGGAAGAAATATCTGACAGGTACCTTTTTGGTTGTACCTTCAGTCATATGTGCACGTGTTTTTAGTGAGTAGTCCATCCTCATCCTAGTTCCAAATTTTGAACTTTTTTTTCTATATTCAAAGCTCTAAATAATTTTTTTATATCTTTAGTTTTGGATGCACAATTAGAGGGTGAAATCATTCAAATGTGATAAGTTCCATGAGTATGGGAAGCTATCTACGGAATTTCATCTCCCAAATGTAAGAAAAATATGGGTTTGTAAGGATATTTAAGGAAATAAGTATTTCGATCGGACTCCATAGATGAACATCCCCTCTATGTGAACCTTAAAAATAATTCTTGAAGAAAACTCTATGTTGATAACACAAGAAAGGAGGAAAATGGTCAGCAAGAGTTGCATATATTGGATCAAAAGAATATGATTGATCTCTCTTAGGAATTGAGTAAGAAAAAATCTCCTCCTCCCCCTATTATTGATTTTTTTTTTTGATAAATTTCTCTTTGGGTCTTGGAAGGTAGGTTTATAAATTAGTATAACCCATTCTCAATATAGTGAATTCCTTCCTATCCTTTCAAGGATATCGATTCCCTAGCCTCCCCCTATCATCCTTTGGATGAATTGGGAGGTAATGAAACTATTGGATGCATTTCTCTAGGAAATTATAGAACTTTTCTATGGAAGAAAATTGGACCAAATCCTCATAATGACTCCCAAGTCTCTAAGACTACCAAGTACAACCTCAGACTGAGGAACATGGAAACATCTATTTTTCAAGGAATGATTATCAAAGGTCTAGGGTTCTTGGATGAGAAAGACCCCAAAGAGACTCAGATAGGGAGAAAAAAATTCCCATCCCTGGATCAAAAGAAAACAAATACCAAATTCAAAATTGGAAGAAAAGTAATATTGATTAGTTCTCCTAGATAAAAGGCTCGACGAGATGGTTCTAGATGATCTTCCTAACCCTAAACTATAGAGGGTTGGTAAATTCCTCAAATAAATTGGTTATTAAAAGGTTAACTAAATTTCATAATCCATATATCATATTCTTACAAGAACTAATGACACATGGAGAAAAGGTAGTTCGAGATTTATCCATGCTTTTAATGGGGTGGGAATTTAGTTTCATAGATGCTATAAGAAGATCTATATATAGAATGTAACTATTTGGAAATTAGGATTACTCTCCTATTCTTACACTTGGGAATTTTGTATTGGGGACCTATCTTTCTCTCTAGACGGAAGGAAATTAGTTGCTTGAATATTTATGGCCCCTAATCCATTATGCTAGAATTCTAGGAAAATTTCTTCAACTATACATTTGTACAAAAGGGTTTGGTGATAGTTGGAGGTGACATGAAATTCTCTCTAGGTGTTTTAGAGGTTTTGGGGCCATTGGGCCAGGTTGATAATTTGATAGGTTTCTTCATAAGCAAATTGGAAAGAGTGTGATTGTTGAATATTGAATCAAAAAAACATAACTCGACATAGAGAAATTGGAGGATATGCAAGGTAAGAATATCTAAGACTCTGGATTGTTCCTTAGTATCAAAATATTTCATAGATGAGGCTATTTGTATTCTCTAATGGGTCTCTATATGTGGGATCCTAATCACAACTGAATAATTTTCGAAGTGGAAATTTTTGAAAAGAAGAACTCATACATACCCTTTAAAGTTCCAAATATACAAAAGCCCTGGACCAGATGACCTCCTTATGGAATTATTTATAATATGTTATGAATTTATTATAGAATTATAATGAGATTAGTGGATGGCTTGAGAATCATACGATAAACCTTGGCATCCTTCAACACAACCTTCATCACATTGATTCCAAAATCTGATAATCCCTCTTCTTTTGAAAATTTTTGTCCAATTTGCCAATACAACTACATTACAAAACAATTTTAAATATTATCTCAAGAAATATCAAAGAGATCATTTCTCATCAAATCTCCCTTGAGTAGTTTTGATTCTTGGAAGGGTGACAAATTTATGAGGCAGTGGGGGTTTCTCAAGAAGGACTCCAATCAATAAATACAAGGAACTTAAGAGAAATGAATGTAAAAGTGGGTCTTTCCAAATCTTTCAAAAAGGTGAGTTGGCCCTTCTTGAGACTAATTCTTATCCATTTGGGTTTCTATCATCAATTTGTCATGTGAATTATGAGTTGTATCAATTAAGTCTCTTTTGAAATCCTAATAAATGGAGCTACATCCCATTTATTCAAACTAGAAAAAGGAATTATGTAGGGATGCCAACTATCCTCACTTCTTTTTCCTAGGGAAGAAAAAGGGCTCAACAAATCCATAAAGGTATCCTCAACAAGTAGTAATTTTAAAGGCATTTATGTAGGAAACCCCTGTAATTTATCTTATTTACCTTTTGTAGATTAAATACTTATATTCTATGACAACAATGGGAAAGTTTTTAATAATATAAAAGATATGATCGACTCTTATGTGAAATGACTCTCATGAATATCAATTCATCCAAATTGACAATTTCCTATTGGGGCTTCTTGAAGGTGAAAAATGTTACATCTCCTAGCATTTTCCCTTTCTCATTGTGGATTTCAATGCTCATTTGAAATACTTAGCTTTCGATATGAAGGCCAATTTGTGTCTAAAAGGTGATTGGTAATGGTTGATAGCAAAAGTGTAAAAAAATATTAATTTTTGGTGCAACCGATGGCTCTCACATGGAGACAGACTAATCCTTGTCAAAGTAGTTCTAGAGGCCATTCCAATCCATTGAGTAATCCTTGTTGGTCTCTTGGAAAAAAGTAGCAATTCCCAAATCACAAGAAGGATGGGGTCTCAAGAATATATTCTTTTTCTTAAAATATTTAGTTGATAAAAATGTTTGGAGTCTCCTCCAAGGTACCAAATTATGTGTGCAAGTCATAAAGGATAAATACATAGCTCCTGACTTAGTGGAGGACTAGGTAAGATCCTAACTTGACACATCCTACAGAAAATAAGTTTTGAAGGCCCTGGTAGGTGTTGTCTCTATGAATCTAAAATTGAAGCTAACTTCCTTGGGCGAGGGTGCATCACAAGGAAATCCTTCTAAAGGTGGGGTTGGGGAGTTATCCACCTTTACCTAATCCATTGTATATCATTCAAAGACAAAATGGCTCCAAAGAAATAATTTTTTTGAACTTATGGCCCTAAAACTAGCTCTATTGTTGGCTTAGGAAAGAGGAGTTCTTCAAATTCATATTTTTGGAGATTCATTAGTAGTCATTCAATTGATGAAAGGATAATTCACCTTTAGTAACTTCATTCTACAACCTTTTTTCATTGACATTAAGAATTTTCAAGCATCCTTCACTCATATCTCTTTTTCTCACTATTGGGCTCGTGATTTGGTTAAATTAATGATGATGATTAGATCCTTTTTGACCGGTATTATATGTATATTTTACTATTTTGAAGAAGTTTTGAAGGATTTTTATATCAAATCGTCGTAGCTTATACCAGGTACGTATAATTGATGTTTTGTGATGGTTTTAAGTTTAATTCAACATGATTTAATGATTACAAGGAGGTAATGTGCGATCTGTGTGTCACAGGGAAAAATCGCATGGCATTTTTCCATCCAGTAGCTCGCCCGGTACTCCATCTGACACTGCATCCGATACTCCATCCAAAACTGCGTCTGACACTCCATCCAACACTAAAACCATGGGTGAGTTGGCAGTTGTTATATCGATGGACTGTGTTGGGCGAATCAATGACATGGGTTTTGCTCATGTTCGTAACCTCCAACTACTGTGATCTTGACATCTTGGATTGAGCTATTATGTTGAGCGTTGAGTGACTCGTTTGGTTTCTAGAAGCCACAAGAAGTTTTAGCGCATTTAATGTAATTTGTTGTTTTTAGAGGAGTTCGACCCTTCCAGTGGTCGACCTCTCGAATTGTAACTGCTATAAATACCACAATAGTTCTAAGACAAAAGTTAAGTTAAGAATTGTGAAGCTAGAATTGTTTTTGATGTGTAATTCGAGACATTTTCATAAACTTGTGAAAAAATGTGTTTTTAATTTAAATTCCAAAATCGTGTTGCTTGAGCTCGTGATTTGTTGTTGAGGAGTAGTAACGACCTGTCGGGGGGGCCACCAGTGGTCTGGGCGAATATTTAGCTAGTTAGTATTCGAGTTGTGCAATTGTTATTTCTTCCATTTTCTGTTATATGCATTTTTATCATTTTACATGTCGTGTGTTTGTTGTTCATAGCTTAATTGTTTCAGTTTCCTTTTTGCAGGTTGCTTGTGAAGGATAGTGTTAATATGCTATGTCTTTTGAATTAATTAGTAATAGCTTGCAAGCTTAGCTACTAACCTTGTTGTGTGATTAAATGATAGTTGAATTTCTGCAAATTAAAGTAGAACAGAGTATTGGGTTAAAACAGAGTAAAACATAGTATAGAGTTTCTTTGGCAAAGTTTCTATGGATGAATAGTTACTAGTTTTGATTTTGATTCCTAGTTTTCTTATCTAGTTTGCTATTTAGTTTTCTTATCTAGTTTGCTATTCATTTTGCTTATCAATTTTTTTGTAGTATGTTGAGATAGAAGTAGGGTTTGAGTTATGTTTTTATGAGTATTTCAATTTTCAATTTGAATTGTTAATAAGTAGGATTAGTTTAGTTTACTTCATGCAATTTCCATTCTAGATCTAGACTGCAATTTTAATTCAAAGTTTGATTTTGAGTTTGGTTTTTAGTTATAAATCTCTAATAGTGTGAATTTTCTTACATTAGCATAAGAATGAATTTGAATTAAATAGAATAACATTTTCTTTATCATGGATGATTAATGCATAAATTGAGAGATCACATGGATTTTTAGGGTAGTTGATATTTCTTCTATAATGGCTATGTTCTTGTTAGATTGCCTGATTCATACCTTTCACTTCGTTATAGAATTTAATATTGAATTTATCCCTCTTGAGTTATCACTAATTGTTAAATGCCATCGTGATGTCATAAGACACCGAAGACATAATCATCAACATTACATTTCAAGTTTTCTTGTTATTGTAGATTAAAGAGTAGTTGTTGATTAATCTTTGAATATTGTCATGATGTTTTTAATTCAATAGGTTAAGATTTCCTTTTGTAGATTAGAAGTAATTATGAAGTTTATCTTAAAAATAAAGTTCACTTGCTTAATAGTTTGATTAGTTACCTGTTAAGTAGTCTTGATTAGTTTACTTGTTGCATAAGTTTTCATAGGTTAAGTTATTTGATTGCTTATTTTCTTACTTGTTGCTGCTCATCAATTTGAATAGATTGATTAGATTAGTTTGTTGTTTCTATTGTTCATTAAGATGAATAGATTGAATATATGGCTTGCTTTTTCTCATTAGATTGATTAAGTTAACTTATTCATTTTAGGGTTTTCATTTTCTTCTTTAAGACAATCCATTGATCCATTTTTCAAAAGTTACTTAGGGTAAACAGTTTAAGTTCCTTGATAAAGTTTGATCATTGATAGTCTTTGCTTAAGTAGATTATCCCTTATATAGACCATTTCCTTAGTTAGACTATACTACCTCTAGATTTTCTACCTTGGCATATATAGTGCTACAACTCAAAGTTTACTTACCCCGGGTTGACAATTTAATTGAGGGTTTTTAGTGCATATAGAACACCCATCATTTTTGGCGTTGTTTCCAGGGAGTTGTCTTAAGGTAGGAAATATTTAGGAAATAGATCATTTCTAAGCCTTAGCATTAGTTTTGTGGCGAGGGAACTCTAAGACGAGAGGTAAGAACCCATGCATCTATTATAGCAGGTTCCCCAAAACCCAATGGTAGTTTTTATTTTTGTTGTTTTCTTTCATGAACAGACCTAGGGACCCAAAAGGTAGATACATTAAATCTAAATCATAACTTTCAAACAAGGTTCCTTCCGACCTTTTCGGGGGAAGAAACATTCCACTCATAAATTCCGCAGAGCGATATCTAAAAACAGGAACTAGCTCAACCAAAAGAGCTAAAGTTGTCTATGAAGAGACTAAGACATGGAGCACTATAGAACATAAAATTGAAGCATCAATAATAGTGGGACACGAGGCAAGACCACTCGAGCCTTCCACAAAACCAAACAATACAACCTTTGTTTTCTTACCACCATCAGGAGATCCTAATTTTGAAGACATCATAGACCCTAAACAGGTGAATACCTTGTTTGGTAGTTAAACAAATATAATTGTCTCTCAAATTGACACAAAAACTTTGGCACCAATAACCTCAACCGACTCGAGTAGAGTCCTAGACATCCAAGCAGTAGGAAGACCGTCCCATCATAGGAATACCTTTCTTAGACAAAAACCTTGGGAGACCTTGTTCTCTTCAAGGATAAAACCACCCAGGTACTCTCTTTTTGGAAACCAAACCAGTATGGATGATCATGAGGATCATAACAATGTAAGACACGAGGAGGAAGAAGAAGCTGGAAACCAAACCAAAACCACCTTTGGGTTTGGACACCACACCGAATGTTAATATGAAAAATATTCCCCTCTCAACACTGCCCACCTTTTATGGTAAAAGAAGTGAAGAGCCAGATACATTCTTATTTGAGTTCAACATCTTGTGTAGGAGCTACAACTACTTACAAGATGTCCAAAAACTAAAAATCTTTCCTACCACCCTCAAGGACTCTGCACTAAGATGGTTCATGGGGTTGGGAGAGTCTAGTATTAGGTCTTGGGAAGCCATGAAAGATATATTTCTTAAAAAGTACCAAGACTACTGCAAGACCAAGGATTCTCGTAATGATATTTTCAAAGTCTACCAGTTAGAAGATGAGAATCTCGAGGATTATATGGAACAATTTGCTTATATCTCCCATAAATAAAAATACCATGACCTTCCAGATGATGCAGTTAGGGATCTTTTCCTTCAAGAAATTTCAGAGGAATACCTAGAGATACTTAACCTGATGGCATCAGGTGACATCTCCCATAAACCATTTGCCAAAATCTGTGGAATGTATAAAAATTACTCGAGGAGCAGAGCTAAAACATGGAAAAGTGTTCAGGATCCTTACAATAGAAACTTAAAACTGGTTAGTTTAGGTGGTATCACGAGAGCAGAGATAGGGAACCTTTTAGAGAATTTCAAAACAAATATATTAAGCACAATAGGTTTCTAGTTGGACACCCTCAAGATTAAAAAGAAACAGGAGGAGGAAAATCCAACAATGAGCATATATTGCCCAAGATGCAAGAGGAAGCATTCCTCAAGGGAATGTCCATTGGATAACATTTCAGTTTGTGGCTTCTGCACAGAGGACCACTCAACTGAAAAATGTCCATCATTGGATGGTTTGTTAGCCATATATAGGATTGGGGATCCTAGGGAGTCCTCTTACACACCTAGGAGGCCATGATAGCCTAGGAATCAACTTGCATACCCGGATATACAACCTCAAGTTCCACCTTATTATCAACAACCACAACAGTGGAGCTCATCAAGTTGGAAAAACTAGTCTACACAATACCAACACCCTTGGACTCAAGGATGGAGAGGAGGGAATAACCAAGGGAACCCTCAATCTCATCCTATCCCTATGCCCAACCATTCTTACCCTCAGTTTCCACCGAACATTCCACAACTTCTTCTAGATTTTGTTCCACCACCTTTACCTCCTATTCCACAACAATAATATCAGAATGAAAGCTCCCCAATACTGACATTTTTACCGACACAACCAGTTCCCAATCCCAATAATAATCCCACTCAACCTCTTCACAATGTTGAGATGCAGGCATTCCCGACATATGTTATTTCTCTTGTTTCATTGCAGGAGATTCAACTAAGGTCGGGAAAAGTTCTGGACAGGTAGAGACCTTCAGTAATCATCCAGGAAGAAGAATAAGAGGAAACCCCCAAACAACCCATGGATGACACTAGGTGGGAAGATGTTATTATTCCTAAGAACTAAGAACCCAAGCTTCCCCAAGAGGAACCTTCACAAATTACGAAGGCCCCTCCTTATCCAAAATATTAGTAATCGAGAAACCTACTACCCGACCGGAATTTGACATCTTGAATGAATTCAAGAATATTTGTGTCAAGATTCCCTTGCTACAAGCCATTACGAATATTACAATCTACAATAAGGTAGTCAAAGAATTGTGTATTAAGAAGCCAGGGAGGAAGCAAAAGGACCCTCCTATAGTACATTTGATAGGAGAATTTTTTGAGTACATATTAGAGCAGCCTAAGGTAGAAAAATACAGAAACCCAGGAAATCTCGTAGTGACCATAACCATTAATGAGGTTTCCATTGGGGACACTCTCATAGACCTAGGGGAAACCATCAATGTTATGATTGTTACTACCTTGGAGGAATTACAGTGAAGACCTCTTCTTAGACCTACCCCAACCATTTTGGAATTAGAAGATAAGACTAGGGTTATACTTGAAGGAATTTTGGATGATATCATAGTTACTTTAGCCTTGTGGGAGTACCCAATAGAATTTATGGTTATCCACTCAAAAGATCCTACCAAAGGCCATCCCGACATTTTGGGGATACCTTGGTTAGCCACAACCAATGCATTTATTGGTTGTAGAGAGGGAGAAATGACCATCTCATATGGACATTCAAACCACCATATATGTCCATATGAGAATGAGGACTGGGAAGAACCCATGTTGCCAAGTGACCATGCCTGGGCACTTCAGGAGAACACAACGAAAAATGTGCTAAGCCAATTCATTTATGCTATCATGTGTGTTGATTTTCCACAATCTTTTCCCCAATTTGAGTACATGTTTGGGGAAGAATTTCAGGAACAATTGGACCCATCAATTTTGTCTTCGACATATTTCATCTTCGAGATAGACGAGTCTGCCACATCTTATACCATGCCCTACAAGATTAGTCCATGAAAATTTCTACATATAAATTCTTGGCTAGATGCAGACCAACAAAAACAATTAGTAAGTATCCTTAAAGAAAAATCAAGGGCATTCACCTGGGAATACATTGACATGAAGGGTATACACCCTGACACATGTATCCATCACATATATACCCAGGGGGAAGTAACACCTGTTAGGAAACCCTAGAGAAGGATGAACCCAACACTCAAAGATATAGTAAAAGAGGAGATCCAAAAGTTATTAAATGTCGGATTTATTTATCCCATCTCCGAAATTAAGTGGGTATCCCCGCTTGTAGTGGTTCCAAAGAAATTGACCAGGAAATGGAGAATTTGTGTTGATTTTTGGGAACTTAAAAAGGCCACTCTGAAGGATTATTTTCCTCTTCCTTTCATTGACCAAGTCTTGGATACTCTGTCTGGAAAGAAGTATTTCTCCTTTTTATATGGATATAACAGGTACAATCAAATTCTCATAGTGTTACAGGTGAATCTTCTTGCAGACAAGTGGATTCCCTCTTGGTATCTAGACCCCTAAAACCAAGACAGAAAGGGTGCTATCATTGGTCACTGACATCCTTTTAGATCTAATCAAGCTAATGTATGAAGAGGAATAAGAAAAGTGTACCTTTTTAATGGCATTTGTCCTCGCACAGTCCAAGTTGATCTTCGATCCTATGCTCCTCGATAAGTCCTATAGAACAAATAAAGATACAACAAACTTCCTATTCTACTAAGATTAGCTCAAAAACAGATCTATCTACTAGAGACAAGTTCAAGTGGAAAAAACAAAAACTTGAAAGAAACAGGCCAAGCATATATGTATATTAATGAGAACAAGTGAAGAGTACTTACAGACCTTTGATGAAGGTGCAACAACTTATTCCATCTCTCTTTGTCCAAAATTTTCTCGAGTAATCCACATTGATTATGCTTCAATGGTATCTCACTTATGGGATCATAAGTTTGATGCTTTCTATCTTCTCCAATTCCCTGTCAATACCACTCATGAGATCATAAGTTTGGTATCTCCAATCTCTATCATGTCATGTACCTTTCACCATGAGAAGGCCTCCTTACATAAGCTTGGAGAGGCCTAACCACTTGAGATATATTTGGGATAAGTTGAGTATTCCTCTCCTTCAGTTGTGGATCTTCCCTAAGATCGAGGTTTGACCTCAGATTCAGATCCAACTAACTTCAGAGATTGAGGGGATTCTTCCCTGATTTATCTCAACAAACCAAAATTCACTCAGAAAGGGCAGCGCTCGCCCAAAAGGGTGCACAGAGAGTTTCAATGCTCCCCCAAATAAGGCTAGGGAGCATTGGTTCTCCCTGATAGTGGGTAGGGGAGTGTTGCCTTCCAAAAATAATTTTTGAGTGGTTTTCTTCATGGAAAATGCTTTGTGTTGTTCATCAAATGATTTCTCCTCTTCAAAACTAGTCTTTGAGGTGTCTTAAGTGTCCTTATGATGTCATTGGAGAGACGACATAGGAAAGATAACAGTATGATTTTTGTGACAGTTGCAACACTTAAGACCAAAATGTGACACTTGCAACAATGACAATGATGACAATACCCCATCATTGTAATGAGTGATTTTGATGTGTAACAGATTGCCCCTCAAAGTGTGAAGTGAGAAGATGATGATGACTGAAGTACTTTGTAGACTTTTTCGAGAAAGGGTATGGACTTAGAGAGGTCGGAAAAAGATGCACACAACCATCAAACAAATATTATGACATGTTTCAAAATCAAGGCGGGAATACCTATGCTTGAGTGATAAAGACTTTTTAATGTATGGTCGCCATAGAATACACTGCGGATCCATAATTATATTGTTTAAAAGGTATAGCCACTGAAGATACAATGTGGATCTATACTTCTATGACCTAAACTGATCGTAGCCATAAAGAATACACTTTGTATTGGTCGTGGCTATGTCTTGTCGTCTCATAGATCCAATGTGCAGTATATATGTCAATGTTCAAAGAAACTCCATCGCAACCTGGGGAAAGTTCATATAAGATTGATGACTCAACCCAGGGTATTCTTATCGATCCCAATGTAGTATGAATCTAACCATGTGAATAGATGTCCTAATGTCAAACATGGAAAAAACCACTTGATTACCGATCAATGAGGTAAATCGTTAACAAGCACGAGGGAAATCACCATTGATGTCAATGATTCCCAAGGTACTCTAGTATATTCCAACAAATGTGAATGGATGAGATGAAGTTGAACATCTATGGAATCACCCGATCATGGGTCAATGATGTAAACCCATTGTCAAAAGCAAGGAGGCCTTCCATTGAGGCATGCATGTCCTAAGGTACTGACTAGTTTCTAAGTCTAGATCCTGGATAATGTGTTGAAGTTGATAGGAATGGACTCGTCGAAGGAGGGCCTTGATGTATCCCCCATCAACGACACGAAAATGACACAGATATGTAATTGGTGGATCAAATGAACATGGACTGAAACATGTATTGAAACAGGAATTTATGATGGTTGACTCTTGAGGCAGATACTTCCCTTGAACACCGAGGCATAACAATGGAAACTTGACATGGACCAAAACTTGATAATGCAGTGGATACTGTGACTTTCATCGAGTGACCCAAAGGAGTGAATAAACTCAAAGGAGTCATTCAGTGCAGAGGTTCAGTGGATTGAAATGCATGAAAAGATAAAATGTTGTGTTCAAGGGTGACTGTAAGGTTACTAGTAAAGTTCTCAAAAACTGCTTGGCTTACTTCTTTGAAATTTTCCCCCATCCAGATAGATGAGTACCTCTTTTTGGTTTAATGAGCTCGAGGAGGGTAACACATGCTCAATATAACTCACCTTCGGTAAGTCCCTCTTCCTTTGTTTAACGAACTGAAATAAGTAAGGGTTAGGTCCCATATGGGCCCTTCAATGTATGATCGTTTAATGAGTCCAGAGAAGGTAAACTCAGTGTTTTTTCATACTTAGAGAGTTTGAAAATGACTTAAAGACGACTCCAATGTGGTTCTTTTTCGTAATGTTAGTCTCGCGAGGCCGTAAAAGAGATAAATTATCAATCGAAAGATGCCCTTTCAAACCTTTTAATGAGTGGGAAAGGAAGCAAGATCACTCAGAAATATTTTCACGTTTAGAGAGTCTGAAAAGAGCTTAAATACGACTCCAAGGGGTTCCTTTTTCGTATAACCTTTATGAATCTGAAAAATTGATAAAATTCTACTCAGTTACATTCTCATGTATTTACGAGCACAAGAAAGAACAAAGACTAAGCTCAATACTCTGCCCCCAGCTTGAAATCTAGTGGCTTAACTCCAGAATGATCATCAAAGTCTGGATACATGCCCCCCAAGCTTCAATCCATTCACTGACTTTGAGTTTTTCACCAATTTCTGTACTAGATGGAGAAAAATGATACAAGTGGATGAAATGAAGGTTCAAATACGAGACCTAACTAAAGACTCAACTCGACATCTACGAGATCTAGCAAAAGACTCGACCTGACAGGAGAGGTGATTGTTTCATTTTTTAACGAGCTTGACACAGGAAAAGAACTATGCTCAAGGTTCTGGGTCCAGTCCCCAGATATCTGTTTTAGTGTTTACCGATCTTGCTACAAAGAGGAAAACTATGCTTATGACCATTGTTTCATTTTTTAAAGAGCTTTCCACAGACATGAAAACTACGCTCATAGATTTTGTTTCATTTGTTTAACGAGCTTGCCACAGAGAAGAGAAACTATGCTCATGGACTCTTCTTGATCATGGATTCCAAGAGGATAATGCTCTGGAAGGACACCATGTCAAGGGACAAAACTCGGCCATGGATTCCAAGAGATCTTCACTGGATGGAAGAAGAATTCTCCCGAAGGAACACATGTCGAGGGCCTCGAAAGGGGTAAGGAGATCAGGCTCCAATAGCCCTATCGAAGAGATAACCATGTCAACTACCAGATCTAAGTCATATTCATCAGTAGCTGAAGACATGGGAGATAACGCCACATAATTGACTTGTGGCAGGGGTGATACCGACTGCATATAAGACCCATTTAGCGAGGTCATTGGGTTGATGGTCAAGTCAGGGCCAACAAACAAAAGTTGATCAATAGTCACCATTCTTCCATCGCGTGGGAAAGATATCACATGAAAAAGAGTGGATGCAATAACTTTCATGGAATAGACATAATCTCGCTCAAGGAGTAAATTGAATTCCAAGGGGTCTTGGACTACCATAACATCAATAAAGACAGTTTTCCCTCCCAAAGTTATGGGAAACTAAGGAAGGATCTGACACAAAACACGCCAACCAGGACACGTCTGCTCCACCAGGACCTTCTTTTCCCTTAGGCCCGAAGAGCTGAAACGCTCTCCAAATTCCCTATCGGAACTTTTCTCTACCCACAGAACTATCCTTATGACTCCCCTGTGTTATATCGGGAAGTCGAATCTCGCGGGATCGCGAGTCCTGCCCTCGTGAAAATCGGATATTACAAAACCCCGAACCCCGATGGAGTGTCTACGTCACACCTTCCTCGTCTCCTATCGGGAATTTCCCTATCAGGAAATCGGCATATGCTAGGTCACGGTTCACGAGCACTACGAATCCCCGAACCCCGAACCCCGAACCCCGACGCCACCTGTCCTCTGTCCATGGCAAAGACCTGGGGCCCACGCTCCCGTAATGATCGGGAAATCACGTTTCGGGAATTCGCGATTCCTGATGCACTGTGTCACGAACCTTTCCAAATCCCGAACCTCGAATTGCGATGCCACTTATCGTCACCTCAGGGCGAGACCTAATCCTCCGACACTTGTCCTCCACTCAACGCTATCAGGAAATCGCGAATCGCGATTTCAACCTACGCAATGCACTTGACTCCAGAAATCCTGAAATGCCGAATCCCGACTCCTCGTGATCTCTCGCCACGTGTTCCTCCGATCAACGGCTCCGACCACATCGGGAAATCGCCGATCGCGATTTCGTTTTGCAAGGGTTTTTCACTCCGGGAAACCCCGATGCCTCCAAACGCCGACTTGCTAAGATCTCTTGCCACGTGTCCTCTTGAGATAAACGACTGAGATCCTTTCAGGAAATCGCGGATCGCGATTTCATTCTACATGAGTTTCAGGACCACGGAAACTCCGATATTTCGATGAGCCAAATCCCGATAACTCCTCCACTGCTCGCTGGGGCTTAAACCCTGCGCAACTCCGCACGATCTGACGACTGGCGGGATTTCGTCAATCTCTTCGGCGAATCCTGACCATCGATTCCTCCCTCTCGAGGATCTCCTGAGAACGCTAAGAGTTCTTTTTCAACACTTGTTTTCTGACATCTGCGCTTGCATCTCCTGATCGAACCCTCCTTGGCACAACTCTTGTGCTTTCTTTCGACTAGGTCATGAAGGTACTAAACCTCCTGAGTTCTTCCACTCTGATTCCTCCAAGGAAAACTCGCACGCACTCTTCATGCTCGACTTTCAACAGCTCCCTGAATGTTGAGTCTTTCATACTCTGTGTACCTCCAGCAACAGTAGTCTCTGTCTTCTTTTGCTCAGCTCACAACTGAGACCTCTGACTCTGCCTGTGCGCTCTTCACACGGCTTCCACAACGACCTTATGACTTCTGGACGAATGAGAATAAGCGTTTAACTTTTGAGCCTTCATCAACGCACTCTATGTGGATGAATTCAACTGCACTCTATGCAGGAATCTCCTGACTCAGACAGAGAAATAATTGAAACTAATTCTCTTCTCTCAGACTTCAGTTTAAACCCTGAAATCACATGCACAACATATTCAAAGTAAATGCATAACCAAAAACAAACATTCATAAGCACATGAACAATACACACAGAGAGACAACACCAGGCATGAGTTTGAATCAGAATTTCATTCTATTAATTCAACACTGTACATGGGTGTTCTTCACAAAGTTCTCTGCTTGCTCCTCTCTCCTGAATGCTTCTGAATAATCTGAATCTTTAATAATGTACAAAGGAGGGTGTCTATATCCGTTTTCCCTCTCGAACTCTAAACTGTCTAATCTAGACTTAAACATCTATCTACCTGCATTAACTAGATTAAATGCCTCCTATCTAATTCAGACAAGAGCGTAAGGCTCGAGGTCTGATACAACATACAAAAGGCGTTCTTTCATAAATGGTGCATTTATATATTGGTGCATTCTCTTGTTTGAAAATTCAAAAAGTTTCGGCTGGTCTTGTCCAGTTGTTGTTGTCTTTCATGCTGGCTCGCTTGTCTTGGGCGATGCTCCTGCATCATACTCCTCGGCTTTGAAAATATTCATGGGATCCTGTCCATGAGCTCCTGCACGGTCTGTCCATGCTTTTGGATAACTGCTTCTGTCTCCCAGCTAGCATCTTCCACTGGATGATTTTTCCATTTCACCAGATACTCGAAGTATTGCTTCCGTCTGGTCTTTTTGCTGACTCTCTTGTCAAGTATGCGCTCCATCTGTGGCCTTTCTGCAATTGGCATCTGCGTCTGCCACTGGATCTTTGGTTTCTCATCATTTCCAGTTCCTGCTTCCTCAGCTTTATATGTATATAAATCTGAAACATTGAATGTCGGAGATATTCTGATGTCATCCGACAATTCAATCTCATAAGCATTTTCTCCTAATTTCTTCAGGACTTTGCACGGCCCAATTTTCTTCATTTTCAGTTTGTTGTATGTTCCCCTTGGGAACCTTTCTCTCCTCATATGTGCCAAAACTAGATCACCAAATTCGAATTGAAGTTGTCTCCTATGATGATCTGCTCTGCGCTTGTATTCCTGGTTTGTTTCGAGCAATCGTTGCTTCACTCTGCTGTGAAGTTCTTCCATCGTCTGTGTGAATTCTTCAGCACTTGCGCTCTTAGTCATTATCTGTTCTAAGTCCCTCAGTTCAGATACCCCTCTCGGCTGCCTGCCATATATAATTTCAAATGGACTTTTTCCTGTGCTTCTGTTCACAGAATCATTGTACGCAAACTCCGCCTGTGGCAACACATTGTCCCAACTGCTAGGGTGCCCTGTCACCAGGCTTCTGAGTAAATCTCCCAGACTTCTGTTTACCACCTCTATTTACCCATCCGTCTGGGGATGATAGGCTGAAATGAACATTAAGCTAGTTCCCATCTTCTTCCAGAGTGTCCTCCAGAAATGTCCTATGAATTTTGTATCCTTGTCCGATACTATGCTTCTGGGTAAACCATGAAGTCTAACAATCTCCTTGAAGAACAAATTTGCAATATGTGTTGCATCGCTGGTCTTATGGCATGGTATAAAATGTGCCATTTTTGAGAACCTATCGACCACCACAAAGACCGAATCATGTCCTCTTTGCGTCTTCGACAATCCTAATACGAAATCCATGCTGATTTCATCCCACGGCCTGTCAGGTATGGGTAAGGATTGATAGAATCCCGCATTCTGCTTCCTGCCCTTTGAATGCTGACAAATCCTGCACCTGTCAACAAACTTCCTGACATCTGTTCGCATATTCGGCCAGAAATAGGCTTCACTCAGCTTTGCAAATGTCTTATCGTGACCAAAATGTCCTGCTAATCCACCACTATGCTTTTCTTTTAGCAGATTCTCCCTCATGGAGCAATGTGGAATGCATAACTGATTGCCTCTGAACAACATTCCATTTTGGATCATGTAGTCCATCCACGGGCTTCTGTCTCTGAGAACTGGATTCTCAGCTGCCTCGTATGCCTCTGAAAAATCTACATCACCTGCATACATGTCTTTAAGATTTTCAAAACCCAGGGTCTTGACTCGAAACTCCTGCAGCAACAAACACTTCCTACTCAAAGCATCAGCCACTTTGTTAGCAGTCCCTGAAATGTGTTTAATGACAAATGTAAAATTCTGCATATACTCTACCCATTTAGCGTGTTTCTGATTCAGCTTCTCCTGCTGAGTCACAAACTGTAGTGCATGGTTATCACTATACAGAACGAATTCTTTTGGCATCAAATAATGCCTCCACTTCTTCAACGCTTGTATGATAGCATAAAATTCTTTATCATACGTTGAATACTTCACCTTGGCTTCATCCAACTTCTCGCTGAAATATGTGATTGGCCTGTCCTCCTGGCTTAAGACCGCTCCTATGGCAAAGCCACTCGCATCACACTTTACCTGGAAAACTTTCTGAAAATCCGGCAACACCAACACTAGTTTCTCTATGATCTTTCACTTTAACAAATTGAAGCTCTTCTCTGCCGCTTCAGTCCAATGAAAAGATTTATGTATTTTCTTGACTGTATCCATGATCAAAATCTGGACCAGGGGTCAAATTTTACCTCAAAAATCAAAGTTCTCGGAATTTCCTAAAAAAAAAATGGGTTTGTATCCCTCGTCATCACGAACCCAACGCAATTCGTTTCATCTCAAACAGACATCGGGAGCGAGATATATCGTGATCTGTTTGAATAGTCAAACAGGTAAAAAAAAGACACTGACTGGGCAGTCCGTACAGTCCGTACAGATGCTGACGTGGCATGACCGTATGCTGATGTGGCATAGGTGACGTGGAAGATCTGAGCTGGCTGATAGTTGGATGAATCACATTGCGACACGTGGCATCATTTATTGGGCAAATGTTTTGGTGCCACATGGCCCAGTCATGGGCTGCCACGTGGCACCCCATTTTTGGTTTGTGTGTTGGTTCAAAAGTTTATGGAGTCCGTGGGATTTGAACCCTGGACCTCCCCCACCATTGTAAATCTTTAACAAAGTCCGTTGACCAATCCTCCCACACTATGTTTCTTACCATATAACCTTTTGCAATGTTTTTAAAGTCACATAATTGTATAAATGGGCGGGGGTCGGGCCGGGGCTTAGCCCCGACTTGTGGTCATATCCATTGCCATGTGACCTTTACTATATTGCACGCAGGGTTTATTATGACGGAGTTCAGTTGGGTGCTAACCACCGCATTGCATACGGTCGTATGCCTTTACCCATGTGACCCTAACCGAAGCGGGGGGAGTTACACCATTGTAGTCGTTAACCACTTTTTACCTTAGCACGCGGTCCTATGATTCATACACCCAGGTGCTAAGCGGTTAGGGGCTGGGCTTGCCTAACCATTTGAAAATTTAGCCAGTTATGCGGTGCTAGGTTTTAACGCGTTTTGGGAGCGTGTTCTTGGTTCAGAGCACAAGGGTGCATTTTGGCGAGCCAGTTCCAGCAAAGTTGAAGGAGGAAAATGGAGGAGGCCTAACTTCTTCATCGTTTGGCCGATTGAGGTGCCGTAAAAGCCCAGCTAGGGGTTTTTGGACGTGCTGGATCCATTGGTGTTGTTTTCATAGCCATTTGAAGACTTCTTCTACAATTTTTTCACCATTGAAGTTTCAGGAAGCTCTAGGGAGCTTGAAGCCCTCATTGATTGAGGACATGGTTTGGTGAGCCTAAGTTTGTTTTCTGTGATTGAATAATCATTTTTGGCTAATTGATATGCTCTGAACACATTGGGACAGGTTTCAGAGGTTGTTCAGGACTTTTACAGGTGTTTTTTCCAAAGAGAATCTCAGGGAAGCTTATGGTCACATGTAGAAGAGGTCATGCCCGGATGAGCCATGATCCGTTTGCAGAGTTCTATTAGTCATTTTTGGGGTTTTTATGTGTTATGATCTCAATGGTACAGTCGTTTTTTCCATTGGAGTTGAGCAAAATATTGTAAAAGAACTTTTGACTAATTAATCCCAGAGAGCCAAGTCCATTATGGAGGCTCAAGGAGATGTAGCCCGGAGGGGGGTGAACTCCTTTATCATGTTGTGATTGTTCTGAGTTTGATGGTTTATTTGCTGCAAGTTATGTTGCTGTGTTTTCATTTAAAGCACATATTTAACCATTTAAAAGAACAATTTCTCACAGATAAATATTTAAAGGAAGAAGCATAAAACTTAGCACATAATTTATCTGGCATATTTTAACACATGAAGCAAGGTCCTGTAAAGTTTATTTTAATGAAGTAGAGGGTGCTTGCATAGCATAACAAGTCAGCCTTCTATTTTCAGATCAGG
>ML789348.1:88910-146016 GCA_009831015.1 Picea engelmannii
GCAAGGTCCTGTAAAGTTTATTTTAATGAAGTAGAGGGTGCTTGCATAGCATAACAAGTCAGCCTTCTATTTTCAGATCAGGTGGTATCAGAGCATAGTTTGTTTTGCTCATGTGTTTGCCATTGATAGCTTGAGATTTAGTTATTGGTTTTTGTGCAAAGTTTTGTGTTGAAGTTTGAAATCTTGCAAAGATGGAGGAAGCTTCAAACGTTGGTAGTTCTTATACATATTCATTATCTAAATTCTTTGACAAAGAAGAGATTATAATCATGAGAGATTTGATGAGAGAGATGTGTGAAGACAGGAATAAGAGCATTTCCCTTGAAGAGCAGTTGATGGCCATGAAGAAGGAGAAAGACCAGCTTTTGCAAAGGTTGCATGAGATGGAGATTCAACTCCATGAGGCAAAGGAAACCCTTACCAAGTACATGCATGAACATAAGGTATGCAGTGTTAGTTTTTCTTCTAATTCCTCTCAAGATAAATGTTTTGGTGGTTTTGAAAATCACACAAGAGGAATAGGGTCCAAGTTATTATTAAAAATGGGCTATGAAGGTAGAGGTTTGGGCAAGCATGCACAAGGCATTGTTGAGCCTATTGTTGTTGAAGAGACACCTAAGTTTTGTGGTCTTGGATATGAACAACGGGATGGAGAAAATTCCAAAGTCGAGGAGACAAGGGAAAAAGTTCCAAGCATAAACTTTGTTTCAAGTTCACCTCCTCAAAGAGGCTTTAAAGGTGAAAGTTCAATTCCTCCAGCATGCAAGGCTTGTATTCAAGATGAATGCGAATGTGTGAAACGAAAGAGTTGTGACAGTGATGAGGACAAGAACATTGTTGATGGTTTTCAAAGGAAAGCTTGTAACTGTTCAGATTCACCTCCTCAAAGAGGCGATAAAGGTGAATGTTCAAGGTATAATTCTGCTTATCATTCAGTTGCATTTGATTATGTTACACATGATAAATTTGGAAGAAAGAATCCTTGTACATATTGTGGTTTGTATAACCATCATGTTTCAAAGTGTTGGAAAAGATTGACCAATTTCAGGAAACTTTATAAGCAAAGACAATGTGAAAAGAGGATGCAACATATTTGCACTCATTGTCAGAAGCGAGGTCATCTCATTGACCAATGTTGGACGTTGCATCCAACTACTCATCCACAACACAAGAAGCAGATGGATAAAGAGATTGGCAAGAATGGAAGAGGAGATTCCATCATCGATGTGAGTCAAGATGATTCACAAGAGGACGATGTTCAGCAGAAAAAGTCAACGTTGAGTTGGCTTGGTAAGAAATGGTTGGATTTCTTGAGCAAGTAAAGCTTGCATTTTTCTTTTGTAAATGCACTTTTCAGCACTATGTGTGCATTTATGGAAAGCATGATAAGTTGCAGCAGTTTATCACAACTTGCATGATGCAAGTTGCATGTGAATGCAATTCATTTTGAAGGCATTTTTGTTGTTGCATAAATTCACCAGGAGGATGTAAAAGATGGATATGATGTTCACTTGTTACAACCATGTATCTTTTTCATGTTCAACTCTTATGTACCCACATGTTTTTGGGGTTATGTACTTATGTTTGTACTGGAAGGAGAGTTGAAGAGTCATGCACATGCATTTGTTTTTATGTATGTGTAAGCAATGAACCTGGTGATGGTTCATCATGAAGGACTCATGATTGTAACATGAATGTGTATCATGTTTTTCGACTTGTCAGTTTGGGAAGGTTGATATGATGTTTCAAATGAGTCTCGACTGGTGTTGATAATTGTCTGACGACTATGTGTGTCGATCATGTTTTTCGACTTGTGTTTAGGCGATGGTGTTTGTTGACTTGTAAGTTGATTTTGAGTACACCATGATGCAAGAAAATGCCACGTGCTTTGATGAAGTACGAGATGCGACAGTTTGTTTGAAGAAAAATATTTTGTTAGCATCATTTTCAGTCTTGTATAATTTGTTTTCAAGATTGATGGTTTTCTTGGCTTGTGACAAGATGTCGCGGGAAAGTTTTTGCAGCCATTGGAGAGCTGATTGTGTTGACGCCAAAGAGTTCGAAAGAGGGACTTGATTCTCAGTGGGAAGGTTGGTATTCTTCCAAGCACAGAGAGAGCAGTGGGTCAGCAGCAGCTAGAGAACAGTGGTTGAGGGACATAGCCAGTTGCAGTGCAAAGCGTGTCAAAGTATTCAGGTGATTGTCGAAAAGACTTTTCAAGTAGAATCAGTTGATATAACTTGAAAGCAGACATATGATCATAAGCTTTTGTGGGTCCAAAAGCCTTTCAGTGGGAAGGTGTGATCAAAATCTGGACCAGGGGTCAAATTTTACCTCAAAAATCAAAGTTCTCGGAATTGCCTAAAAAAAAAATGGGTTTGTAGCCCTCGTCGTCACGAACCCAACGCAATTTGTTTCGTCTCAAATAGACGTCGAGAGCGAGAGATATCGCGATATATTTGAATAGTCAAACAGGTAAAAAAAAGACGCTGACTGGGCAGTCCGTACAGTTTGTACGGATGCTGACGTGGCATGACCATATGCTGATGTGGCATAGGTGACGTGGAAGATCTAAGCTGGCTGACAGTTGGATGAATCACATTGCGACACGTGGCATCATTTATTGGGCAAATGTTTTGGTGCCACGTGGCCCAGTCATGGGCTGCCATGTGGCACCCCATTTTTGGTTTGTGTGTTGGTTCAAAAGTTTATGGAGTCCATGGGATTTGAACCGCGGACCTCCCCCACCATTGTAAAGCTTTAACAAAGTCCGCTGACCAATCCGCCCACACTATGTTTCTTACCATATAACCTTTTGCAATGTTTTTAAAGTCACATAATTGTATAAATGGGCGGGGGTCGGGCCGAGGCTTAGCCCCGACCCGTGGTCATATCCATTTCCATGTGACCTTTACTATATTGCACGTGGGGTTTATTACGATGGAGTTCGGTTGGGTGCTAACCACTGCATTGCATACGGTCGTATGCCTTTACCCATGTGACCCTAACCGAAGCGGGGGGAGTTACACCATTGTAACTGTTAACCACTTTTTACCTTAGTGTGCGGTCCTATGATTCATACGCCCAGGTGCTAGGCGGTTAGGGGCTGGGCGTGCCTAACCATTCGAAAATTTAGCCAGTTATGCGGTGCTGGGTTTTAACGCGTTTTGGGAGCGTGTTCTTGGTTCAGAGCACAAGGGTGCATTTTGGCGAGCCAGTTCCAGCAAAGTTGAAGGAGGAAAATGGAGGAGGCCTAACTTCTTCATCGTTTGGCCGATTGAGGTGTCGTAAAAGCCCAGCTAGGGGTTTTTGGACATGCTGGATCCATTGGTGCTATTTTCACAGCCATTTGAAGACTTCTTCTGCAAATTTTTCACCATTGAAGTTTCAGGAAGCTCTAGGGAGCTTGAAGCCCTCATTGATTGAGGACATGGTTTGGTGAGCCTAAGTTTGTTTTCTGTGATTGAATAATCATTTTTGGCTAATTGATATGCTCTGAACACATTGGGACAGGTTTCAGAGGTTGTTGAGGACTTTTACAGGTGTTTTTTCCAAAGAGAATCTCAAGAAAGCTTATGGCCACATGTAGAAGAGGTCATGCCCGGATGAACCATGATCCGTTTGCAGAGTTCTATTAGTCATTTTTGGGGTTTTTATGTGTTCTGATCTCAATGGTATAGTCTGTTTTTCCATTGGAGTTGAGCAGCAACTTGTAAAAGAACTTTTGACTAATTAATCCCAGAGAGCCAAGTCCATTATGGAGGCTCAAGGAGATGTAGCCCGGAGTGGGATGAACTCCTTTATCATGTTGTGATTGTTCTGAGTTTGATGGTTTATTTGATGCAAGTTATGTTGTTGTGTTTTCATTTAAAGCACATATTTAACCATTTAAAAGAACAATTTCTCACAGATAAACATTTAAAGGAAGAAGCATAAAACTTAGCACATAATTTATCTGGCATATTTTAACACATGAAGCAAGGTCATGTAAAGTTTATTTTAATGAAGTAGAGGGTGCTTGCATAGCATAACAAGTCAGCCTTCTATTTTCATATCAATCCATCATTGCTGCATTAATTCCACTGAAATTCCTGATGAATTTCCTATAGAAACTTGCCAATCCATGGAAGCTTCTTAACTCGGAAACGTTCCTCGGTGATGGCCAATTTTTAATCACCTCTACTTTACTTGGATCCATATTTAATTCATTTTCCACTATGACAAACCCCAAGTAAATGAGTTCTCTCTTCATGAATGAAGACTTCCTCACATTGATTAACAACTTCTCTTGTTGTAGCTTCCTCATTACTGCAGCCAAATGCTTCAGATGTTCTTCTTTTGATTTGTTGAAAATCAATATGTCATCTAGATAAAAAATGACAAACTTACCAATAAACTCTTTCAACACTTCATTCATTAGTCTCATGAATGTACTTGGTGCATTCATCAAGCCAAATGGCATGACTAGCCATTCATACAACCCTTCGTTAGTCTTGAAGGTTGTCTTCCATTCATCGCCTTCCCTCATGCGAATTTGATGGTATCCACTTTTCAAATCAACCTTTGAAAAAAAATCTACTCCACTCAAGCAGTCCATCAAGTCATCCATCCTCGACAATGGAAACCTGTACCTGATGGTTATCTTGTTAATGGCTCTAGAATCAGTGCACATTCTCCATCCTCCATCCTTCTTTGGACTTAGTACCGTTGGAACGACACACGGACTAAGGCTTTCCCTGACCAGTCCTTTATCCAATAGTTCCTGTACCTGCCTCCTGACCTCTTCGTTCTCCTGCGGTGTCAACCTATACGCTGTTTTGTTTGGAAAACTTGCTCCTGGTATGAGGTCTATATGATGACTTATACTCCTCATCGGCGGCAACGAATGAGGTAATTCGTCCACCACTATATCAGTGAACTCTTCCAGCAGTTCTTGAATTTCCTCGGGCAGATCGTCCACTCTTTTTCTGGTCAAAACAACTTTTGGTTTCCTGACCACAAAGAATTGTGGATCTTCTTTCTTCTTTACTTCTGCCAGAAGTTCCTTCCCACTCATAAGAAGTATAGTATTTCTCGGCTCTGATTTTACTTCTTTATCCTTAATTGGATTCAGCGTATGTGCTCTTCCATTCTTCTCCAAAGTGTACGTATTCATTTTCCCATCATGAATTACGTTTCTGTCATATTGCCATGGTCTGCCTAGAAATACATGACATACATCCATAGGAATAACATCGCATAAAATCCTATCATTGTATCTTCCTATCTTGATGTCGACTAAGCACTTTTTAGTGACATTTACCTGATGTCCCTTCTGCAGCCATGAAACTTTGTATGGCCTCGGATGATCAATTGTTTCCAATTCCATCTTTTCCACCATCTCGGTCGAAACGAGATTGTCTGTGCTTCCACTATCCACAATAACCTGGCATTTCCTGTCTTTGGTCTTGCATGTGGTTCTAAAAAGCCTGTTTCTTTGAACTGCGTCCTCCACCTCCTTCTCGGGTGTTAAGAGAACCTTACGCATCATCAACGACCTTCCATCTTCTGCGTCTTCTTCCTCAGCATCTCGCCTCTGTGCTTGGGCGATGTGAACTTCCCCTTTATCTGTCTTCCTATCTGGACAGTCAACTGCCTTATGTCCATTTTCCCCACATGTGTAACATGTGATGTTTCCTCCTCTGCCTCTTCCTCTACCTCTGGTACGAGGAAAAGTATTCGCGTCAGCGTATCCTCCACCTTGTTCTGTTTGCTGCCTTTGTTGTTCAGCGTGCTGGCCTTGCTGTGAACTTCCACCTCTTTCTGTTCTCGTTTGAGGCTTCTTCCAATCATCTTTGGATTTTTGGAACCTATCTTGAGAAACGGACTTACCTTTTGGTTGGCTCCTACCTCGGCCTCGCTGTCCTTGCTTACGGCTTAGCTTTTCCTCAGCTTTTAACGCCATCTGATACGCATCCTCTACTGTTCGGATGGTTGTCATACTCATCTCATCCTGGATATCGTATCTTAAGTCATTCATATACCTGGCTACTTTTTCATCATCGCTCTCCCGATGACCTGCTCTGATATTGAGCTTGTAAAATTCTTCGGTGTATTCCTTCACCGTCATCAATTTCTATCTCAGGTTCTGCATCCTCCTGAACAGTGTGATTTGATAATCCCTTGGGATGAAATTTGCTTTCATTTTCGCAACCATTCGATCCCAACTTTTAATCTTTTGCTTACCTTTGCAGCGTCTATCTGCTTGAAGCTCGTCCCACCATAATGATGTGTGTCCCTTCAATTTGGTGACAGCATGTCTGACCTTTTTATCCTCTTCGATATCCTCATAATCAAAGTAGGTGTCAAGAGCTCTAATCCAATCCAAAAACTCTTCTGCATCCAGATTTCCTTCATAAGTCGGAATGTCCATCTTTGTCTTTGAACTCATCCGGGCGATAGCTTTCATTAATTGCTCATTTGTTTCATATTCCGCTGGGATTTCTCCTGCTCCCTGTCCAGCGTCACCTTCATCCTCAGATTCAATGGTTTCTCCTGCATCAGCTTTGCGCCTTTGCTTTACTCCCATATCCACAATCATAGAGCGTAATTCCTGCAGTTGTCTTTCTACTTCCAGATTCTTCCCTGGCCTACCTCTTTCTCTGGACGATTCCCTTTCCCCCTCTAGATCGGGTGATTGTCTATATATTCTCCTTGGTGGCATAGTGAATTTTCTCTTCTACTCTGTTACAGAAAATAGAGAGATTTACCCGCTCTGATACCACTTGACGCAAAACGCGCCAACCAGGACACGTCTGCTCCACCAAGACCTTCTTTTCCCTTAGGCCCGAAGAGCTGAAACGCTCTCCAAATTCCCTATCGGAACTTTTCTCTACCCACAGAACTATCCTTATGACTCCCCTGTTTTATATCGGGAAGTCGAATCTCGTGGGATCGCGAGTCTTGCCCTAGTGAAAATCGGATATTACAAAACCCCGAACCCCGATGGAGTGTCCACGTCACACCTTCCTCGTCTCCTGTCGGGAATTTCCCTATCGGGAAATCGGCATATGCTAGGTCGCGGTTCACGGGCACAACGAATCCCCAAACCCCGAACCCCAATGCCATCTGTCCTCTGTCCACGGCAAAGACCTGGGGCCCATGCTCCCGTAATGATCGGGAAATCATGTTTCGGGAATTCGCGATTCCTGATGCACTGTGTCACGAACCTTTCCAAATCCCGAACCCCGAATTGCGATGCCACTTGTCATCACATCAGGGTGAGACCTAATCCTATGACACTTTTCCTCCACTCAGTGCTATCGGGAAATCGTGGATCGTGATTTCAACCTACGCAATGCACTTGACTTCGGAAATCCTGAAATTCCGAATCCCGACTCCTCAGGATCTCTCGCCACGTGTTCCTCCGATCAACGGCTTTGACCACGTCAGGAAATTGTCAGTCGTGATTTCGTTTTGCAAGGTTTTTTCACTCCGAGAAACCCTGATGCCTCCAAACGCCGACTTGCTAAGATCTCTTGCCACGTGTCCTCTTGAGATCAACGGCTGAGATCCTTTCGGGAAATCGCGGATCGTGATTTCGTTCTACATGAGTTTCAGGACCACGGAAACTCCAATATTCCGATGAGCCAAATCCCGATAACTCCTCCTCTGCTCACTGGGGCTTAAACCCTGCGCAACTCTGCACGATCTGACGACTAGCGGGATTTCGTCAATCTCTTCGGTGAATCCTGACCGTCGATTCCTCCCTCTCGAGGATCTCCTGAGAACACTAAGAGTTCTTTTTCAACACTTGTTTTCTGACATCTGCGCTTGCATCTCCTGATCGAACCCTCCTTGGCACAACTCTTGTGCTTTCTTTCGACTAGGTCATGAAGGTACTAAACCTCTTGAGTTCTTCCACTCTGATTCCTCCAAGGAAAACTCGCACACACTCTTCATGCTCGACTTTCAACAACTCCCTGAATGTTGAGTCTTTCAAACTCTATGTACCTCCAGCAACAATAGTCTCTGTCTTCTTTTGCTCAGCTCACAACTGAGACCTCTGACTCCGCCTGTGCGCTCTTCACACGGCTTCCACAACGACCTTAGGACTTCTGGACGAATGAGAATAAGCGTTTAACTTCTGAGCCTTCATCAACGCACTCTATGCGGATGAATTCAACTGCACTCTATGCAGGAATCTCCTGACTCAGACAGAGAAATAATTGAAACTAATTCTCTTCTCTCAGACTTCAGTTTAAACCCTGAAATCACATGCACAGCATATTCAAAGCAAATGCATAACCATAAACAAACATTCATAAGCACATGAACAATACACACAGAGAGACAACACCAGGCATGAGTTTGAATCAGAATTTCATTCTATTAATTCAACATTGTACATGGGTGTTCTTCACAAAGTTCTCTGCTTGCTCCTCTCTCCTGAATGCTTCTAAATAATCTGAATCTTTAATAATGTACAAAGGAGGGTGTCTATATCCGTTTTCGCTCTCGAACTCTAAACTGTCTAATCTAGAATTAAACATCTATCTACCTGCATTAACTAGATTAAATGCCTCCTATCTAATTCAGACAAGAGCGTAAGGCTCGAGGTCTGATACAACATACAAAAGGAGTTCTTTCATAAATGGTGCATTTATACATTGGCGCATTCTCTTGTTTGAAAATTCAAAAATTTTCGGCTGGTCTTGTCCAGCTGTTGTTGTCTTTCATGCTGGCTCGCTTGTCATGGGCGATGCTCCTGCATTAGGATCCCTAAAGGGTGACTGGTTCTTTTGTTAAAAGCAAATAGAGTCTAGGTAACCGACACAATCTTAAGATAACCCAAATCTTTCCAAGAAATAGAGGAAAAAATACTAACAGACGAACCTTCATCTATTAGTGCATGAGGAACGTCCCAACCACAAACCTGTACTGTAATCTTGAAAGGAATGTGAGAGGGAAGATGAGGTTCAGTTAGCACACCCCAATAAAAAAGGATGGCCTCATTACTTGGAGGGGTTTTCATAGGAGAAGGAGGAATGCCCCCCGACACGGTAGATTCTGTACCAGCGAGAAAAACATGGGCAGTATCAGGTTTACTCTATAGAGGGAGAGTAAGATCGACTGATGGTGGAACCGGATCGACCACTTTGGCACTCTTCAATTGAGGAGTGGGATCGACTGATGGAGAAACTAGATCAACCACTTTGGTTTCACTCTTTTGATGAAGAGTGGGGCTGATCGATGATGAAACTAGCTCAGCTACTTGGGTTTGTGGTTCAATCGAGGAGGAAACTAGATTGACCACTTGATCAACCAGACTGACCAAGGATGGAACCAAATTGATCATTCCATCAACTAACAATGGGTTGGGGGAAATCTTATGATAATCGGTTGTAAGTTGAATCTTTTCCAAAAGAGAAGAAGCCTCATCCATATGAGGACAAAGGTGAGAGTAATGATCACCTTTGCATAACATGCAAGTAAATTTGATGGTTGTCTTCTTCTTACCAACATTAACGTCACTAGTTGACGGGGCATCACCAACATGTCTAGCAGAGGCCGATGATGTGGAGGACCACATTTCTAAGACCTTGGGGATACTAGGGAAATCCCTCAGAAAGTGGTCACCCTTACAAAGACTGCAAGGGAATTTGGGTTTCAGATTCTTTATTTTAATATTATTGACCTCATTAACACTCCCAGTACTATTAAAGTAGTTGGTTGCTTGGATCCAACATCTGATGTAGTTGGAGGCTTGGTCCCTTTCTGGTTCTTCTTCTTCTCTTTCTATTTCTTCTTCTTCTTATCAATCTGGCTACTCTCTTGAGAGATTTCACTAGGCGAAGAAGGAGAAATGGAAGGAGACCTGATGGGTGAATAAGGATAAAGGTCAACATGAGGTTAATGTGTGGGTGGTGTGCTTACATCTAAAGCACCCGCATTTGAGATCACCGGAGTGGAAAACAACCATACCAGTAACCCAATTGTGAGACCTAGAAGGCTCAAAGTAGAAATGTAAGGAGGACCAATGTTTCCGTAAGAAGGAAAAACAAAGGGTTCCCCTGGAAAAGGGGTTCCTTCATTGGTCATTCTGGGAACTGACGCCATAAAAATAAAAATCCAACCTAGATTTTGATAGGGAGAACAAATAGCACATGCCAAAAATATAGTAAGCAAGCAAGCAAACAAAACCTTCTGACAATGAGCACACTAGTTGGTGATGAAATCCAAAGTCACGGGAATAAAGTAAGAAGGGGTTGAGATAGAGCAGGAAAAAAAGTTGCATTGATTACCTGCTTTACGGACTTACACCCTGGTGCAAACTCCCACACATAATCGTGGGTATACCCTCCAAGGAGCCTGAGTGAGTTTGGACAACATCGATTCCAGGCACCGTGAATACTTGCCCCTCCACAGTCACCTTGTGTAAATACCCTAAAGAGATAGGCCACTAAGGTTTCCAACTACAACAATGATGCATGGGGAAACAGTCCACAGTCCGATCCACGCACAAGGGCAGGGTATCTAGCCTGAAATCAACTTGAAAGGCTTCCACTCATCATTTTGGGTATACCTTCAAGCGAACCCCATAATACACACAATCTTTACACCAAGACTAATAAAGCAAGGTGAGTAACTCTGCCAGTCTTAATGCGACCTCGTGATTGACCCTTGTGTGAGAAGGGCTTCCCAGGACAAAATGCAGCAATTAGATTTCACCGTTCCCTAACAAAAGATCCTATGTTTGTTTGCAGCTTTGGAAAGTTATCTTTCACACCTATTACAAAGCCCTGCAACTAATCTAATGTAGGTTTTCTACCAGAAAATGCAAAAATGTCTAATCAATTTTTAGTTTAGCGCTTGATTTTTAAGGCTGTTGTTACTCAAAAGGAAAATGACGTGGACAATATGGTGTTTTGACCGACTCAAAATTTATGAAAAGAGATGAATATGCAATCTTTTCATTTCGATGAAATCTATGCTACGAGAAGGAGAAAACATTCATCATTTCATATGCACAATGTCCAAAAATGTAAAAAAAAACATGCAATTCCACTACTTCAAATGCAACCTAGTTTTACGACCCAAAAGAAAGAATGCAGTCAAAACAATGAGAACTGAAAGAAAACAAGTAGAATCTTGTTCTAAAAAGAACTCAATCAAGTATTTGACCACCAACAAGCATTCAAAGAGTACAATAAAATGCAGAGAAGAATCCAAGAAATGATAGGGAGAAAGAGAAACCACTCAAAACTGTCTTGGCAAAAAGCAGCTGAAAAAAAGAAATTTCACATTTCTAAAAAAGTTGTCAAGCTCCAATCAAGACAAGAGGGGTGATAAGAATCAAATACCAACCTAAATAACTTCACAAACCATCCACAAAGACTGGGTAAAGACTTCCACAAAACATGTTGCAAAAGACCGAGGAAAAGAAGGCAATTTCACTCAAAAAAGACATTAGCGCTCCCCTAGAAGGGTGCACAGAGTGTTTCAACGCCCCCTAAAACAGTGTAAGGGAGCATTGGCGCTCTGGTATGAACTATAGGGGGGCGTTGGCCCTCCCAGAAAATCAGAAAACGAGCCAAAAACCATGCAAAAAATCACCCAGAATGCTTGAAAATTGGGGAATTTTCTAGTGAAGGTAGGAGAAGGTTAATGGATGATGAACAACCAGGAATTGCTTGGGAAAATGACCTCAAATATCAAATGGAATGGTTCATATATCTCTGATTTTCCTTACCATATCTTCCATTCAGTCAAATAAACGAAAATAAAGCAATAAAATGATTCTAAGTCTTCAAAGGAAGAATGACTCAAATCAAGGAAACAATGTCAAAAAATACAAACAAAAGCATCATGAATTCTCAGAATTCAAGGTGTTGGAGACCCAAACAAGGATACACTAAGGCTGTAAGAACTCCAAGCAAGTGCAAACAGGAAAAATGGGATTCAAAGACTAAACTCCTGCAAGATTTTTAACAGAAAGAGGGAAACGCTCTAGTGTCAAGGGAACCAGAGTGTTGCAACACTCTATGAAGGCTTGGTAGGGAGCGCCAGTGCTCTAGTAGCAAGGGAAGGGAAGCGCTAGGCTTCAAAAGTTCAGAAAAATACCCAAAAATCCAAAAATTCAAGCAAGTCTAGAAATCCAAAGTGTATGGGATGAAGTGAAGGGTCAATGAACAAATCTAAGAATCAAAGACACATTATGAATAAGATAAAAAATGAGCAAAAGTCAAACAAAATCTAGGAAGGAAAAACTCAAAGGTCCCTCCCCAGCGGAGTCGCCAATTTTCGTTACAGGTGAATCCTCCTGCGGACAAGTGGATTCCCTCTTGGTATCTAGACCCCTAAAACCAAGAAAGAAAGGGTGGTATCATTGGTCACTGACATCCTTTTAGATCTAATCAAGATAATGTATGAAGAGGAAGAAGAAAAGTGTACCTTTTTAATGGTGTTTGTCCTTGCACAGTCCAAGTTGAGCTTCGATCCTAAGCTCCTCGATAAGTCCTGTAGAAAAAACAAAGATACAACAAACTTCTTATTCTACTGAGATTAGCTCAAAAATAGATCTATCTACTAGAGACAAGTTCATGTGGAAAAAACACAAACTTGAAAGAAACAGGGCAAGTATATATGTATATTAATCAGAACAAGTGAAGAGTACTTACAGACCTTTGATGAAGGTGCAACAACTTCTTCTAGATCTCTTTGTCCAACCTTTGCTCAAGTAATCCACACTGATTATGCTTCAATGGTATCTTACTTATGGGATCATAAGTTTGATTCTTTCTATCTTCTCCAATTCCCTGTCAATACCACTCATGAGATCATAAGTTTGGTATCTCCAATCTCTATCATGCCATGTACCTTTCACCATGAGAAGCCCTCCTTATATAAGCTTGGAGAGGCCTAACCACTTGAGAGATCTTTGGGATAAGTTGAGGATTCCTCTCCTTCAGTTGTGGATCTTCCCTAAGATCGAGGTTTGACCTCATATTTGAATCCAAATAAATTCAAAGATTGAGGGGATTCTTCTGTGATTTATCTCAACAAACCAAAATTCGCTCAGAAAGGGTAGTGCTCCCCTAAAAGTGTGCACAGAGCATTTCAACACTCCCCCAAAGAAGGCTAGGGAGCGTTGGTGCTCCCTAACAGTGGGTAGCGGAGTGTTGCCTTCCAAATATCCTTTTTGAGTGGTTTTCTTCATGGGAAATTCTTTGTACTCTTCATCAAATTATTTCTTCTCTTCAAAACTAGTATTTGAGGTGTCTTAATTTTCCTAATGATGTCGTTGGAGAGATGACATAGGCAAGATAACAATATTATGTTTGCAACACTTAAGACCAAAATGTGACACTTGCAACACTGATGATGATGACAATAGGCCATCATTGTAATGAGTGATTTTGATGTGTAACAGATTGCCCCCCAAAGTGCAAAGTCAGAAAATGATGATGATTGAAGTACTTTGTAGACTTTTTTTAGCAAGGGTATGGACTTAGAGAGGCCAAAAAAAGCTGCACACAACCATCAAACAAATATTATGACATGTTTTAAACCCAAGGCAGGCATACCTTTGCTTGAGTGATAAAGACTTTTTAAGGTATGGCCGCCATAGAATACATTGTGGATCCATAATTACATTGACAAAAAGGTATAGGCATTGAAGATACAATGTGGATCTATACTTTAATGACTTGAACTGATCGTAGCCACAAAGAATACATAGTGGATCTATGAGACGACAATACATAGCCACGACCAATACAAAGTGGATCTATGTTACAGTATATGTGTCAATGTTCAAAGAAACTCCATCGCAACCTGGGCAAAGTTCATATAAGATTGACGACTCAAACCAAGGTCTTCTTACCAATCCTGATGTAGTAGGAATCTAACCATGTGAATAGATGTCCTGATGTCAAACATGGCAGAAACCACTTGATTACCGGTCAATGAGGTAAACTGTTAACAAGCACGAGGGAAATCACCATTGATGTCAATGATTCCCAAGGTACTCTAGTACATTCCAATGAATGTGAATGGATGAGTTGAAGTCGAACATCCATGGAATCACCCAATCAGGGGTCAATTATGTAAACCCACTATTGGAAGTGAGGAGGCCTTCCATTGAGGCATGCATGTCCCAAGGTATTGACTGGTTTCTAAGTCTAGCTCCTGGATAATGTGCTGAAGTCGATAGGAATAGACTCATCGAAGGAGGGCCTTGATGTATCCCCCATCAACGACATGAAACTGCCACATAGATGCAATTGGTGGATCAAATGAACATGGACTGACACAGGTATTGAAACGGAAATTTGTGATGGTTGACTCTTGAGGCAGATACTTCCCTTGAACACGGAGGCATAACAACGTAAACTTGACATGGACCAAAACTTGATAATGTAGTGGATACTGTGACTTTTGTCAGGTGACCCAAAGGAGTGAAGAAACTCAAAGGATTGGTTCAGTTCAGAGGTTCAATGGATTGAAATGTGTGCAAAGATAAAATGTCATGTTCAAGGGCGACTGTAAGGTTACTATTAAAGTTCTCAAAAACTGCTTGGCTTACTTCTTTCAATTTCCCCCCCATCTAGATAGATGAGTACCTCTTTTTGGTTTAACAAGCTCGAGGAGGGTAACACATGCTCGATATAACTCACCTTTAGTAAGTACCTCTTCCTTTGTTTAATGTATTGTAAGAAGTAAGGGTTCGGTCCCGTATGGGCCCTTCAATGTATGATTGTTTAACGAGTCCAGAGAAGGTAAACTCGATGGTTTTTCATATTTAGAGAGTCTGAAAATGACTTAAAGATGACTCCAATGTGGTCCTTTTTCGTAATGTTAGTCTCGCAAGGCCGAAAAAGAGATAAATTATCACTCGAAAGATGCCTTTTCAAACCTTTTAACGAGTGGGAAAGGAAGCAATATCACTCGACAATCTTTTCACGTTTAGAGAGTCTAAAAAGAGCTTAAAGACGACTCCAAGGGGTTCCTTTTTTGTATAACTTTTACGAGTCCGAAAAAGTGATAAAAGTCTACTCGGTTACATTCTCATGTATTTACGAGCACAAGAAAGAACAAAGACTAAGCTCGATACTCTGCCCCCAGCTTGAAAGCTAGTGGATTAACTCTAGAATGATCATCAAAGGTTGGGTGATTTTGATGTGTAACACATAGAACCCAAGGATCAAGACAAGACTACCTTTACCTATCCTTGGGGAACCTATGCCTACAGGGTCTTACCATTTGGATTGTGTAATGCTCCTGCCACATTTCAACGAGCAGTACTAGGGATATTTGTTGATCTTATTCATGATTGTGTGGAGGTATACATGGATGACTTCACAGTATATGGAAATACTTACCAGGAAGCCTTAGATAATTTAAAAAGGTTCTTATCATATGCCAAGAAATGAACCTATATTTAAGTCATGAAAAATGTAAAATGTTGTTAACTGAAGGAGTGGTTCTAGGAAATCACATTTCATCCGAAGGGATTAAAGTCGATCCTGCTAAGATTGAATTCATCATCATACTTCCACCCCCCAAAACTCAGAAAGAGGTGAGAAGATTTCTTGGACATGCCGGATACTACCAACGGTTTATTGAAAATTTCATAAAGATTGCTCCACCCATGTTTGGATTGTTAATAAAGGATGTTGATTTTGTTTGGACTGAGCAGTGTCAAACTGCCTTTGAAACCTTGAAAGCTAAGTTGTCTATGGCACCAATTCTTAGGGGGCCCAATTGGGCTCTCCCATTTCGCATATCCATTGATGCCTTTGACACCACAATAGGAGGAGTATTAGAGAAGAAAGAGGACAAGCAGTCCTATGCCATTTATTTTGTGAGCAAGAACTTGTCCCCTGCTGAGTTAAACTACACAGTTACCGAGAAGGAATTCTTGGCAGTATTTCATGCTATCAATAAGTTTCGCCACTACATTACATGTTACAAAGTATTTGTACATACATATCATTCTACCATTATATTTCTCATGAATAAACCCATAACTAATGGTCGAATGACTAGGTGGCTCCTGCTATTGCAAGAGTTTAACATCACCATCCTTGACCGACCTGGAAAGGAGAATTTGGTAGCTGATTTTCTTTCATGAATAAAAAATGAGGATCAGGATATTCCCGTAGATGATAGTTTCCTAGATGAGCACATTTTTTCCCTTTCTGTAAATACCCCATGGTTTGCAGATATGGAAAACTATTTGGCTACTAGGAAGTTACCATCTCATTTCTCACATCATAAAAAGCGTAGAATTATTACGCAAAGTGCCAATTACTCTTGGGTTGGTCATGACCTTTTTCGTATAGGTCCAGATTTCATTATTCGTAGATGTGTTCGAGAAGATGAGATACCAGAAATACTATGAAGTTGTCATGATGGACCATGTGGTGGCCATTTTTCTGACAAGCGTACAACATATAAGTTGTTACATTCACGTTACTATTGGACTATCATTTTCAAGGATGATACCAAGTATGTGAGGAGTTTTGATAGTTTTCAAAGAATAGGAAGACCCACGTTAGCTGACGAAATTCCCTTGCATGCCCAAGTTATGATAGAACCTTTTGAGAAATGGGCCCTTGACTTTGTAGGACCAATTTCACCCATGTCTCGTAAGAAAAACTATATTTTGGTTTGTATAGATTATGTCACCAAGTGGGTAGAGGTAAAAGTCCTATTTAGGGCTACAAAAAAATCTATTGTCGAATTCATCTATGAAGACATCTTTACCCGCTTCGGTGTTCCTCATGAAATTGTTACAGACCAAGGCACTCGATTCACTTCCACGCTGATGAGAGAACTAACAGAGAAATATGGGATTAAACACCATAAATCTTCTCCATACCACCCACAAGCTAATGGTCAGGTAGAGTCTACAAACAAAGTTCTGGAAGCTATCTTAACTAATATTGTTCAATTACATCATCGGGATTGGGATGATAGGCTTCCAGAGGCTTTGTGGGCATATCAGACCACTTGGAGAAACACCACTAGGCATACCCCTTATGAGCTAGTGTACGGGAAACAAGTACTTCTACCAATAGAATTCCAAGTAAGGACCTTCCATATTGCCACATAATTGGGATTAAACTTAGATGAGGTTCAAAAACAATGAGTCCTACAATTAAATGAGTTTGATGAGATCATGAAAGATGTTATCCAATGGACAATATTAGTCCAAAACCAGAGGAGCGAGTGACATGACAAGTTTATCAAGAAAAAACACTTCCAACCTGGTGATTGGGATTTTTTATTTGACTCTAGATTTAAAACCTTCAAAGGCAAACTCACTGCTCGATGGTTGGGTCCTTACGAGGTAGTCACTTTATATGACAATGGAGCTGTGGAAATCAAAACAATTGACGATGGACAAGTCTCCTCTGTAGTAAATGGACACCGACTCAAACTTTATCACAAGCCCATTTCCAAAGAAGATTTTCTACAAGTCATGTCAACTGACAAGGCATTGACCTTAGTATATGGGGAAGTCCCCCCTTGTTCTTGAATGTTTTCTAAATTTTCGACTGTACATATGTAAATAATTTTGAATTTTGTTGATAAACAATTCTAGAGATTTTTGTAGGTATTTATTTCACCAGGAGTAGACACTTTCAAGGAAATATAAAAGAAGGATTTTTCTTCAAAATATTGCTATATTTTAATCTTCTTGTCTTCTAAGAATCAAATGAATAATGACTTGTTGTAATTAGCCATATTTTTGCAAATATTTTCATCTTCTATTTCTCAAGGCATTTTAAATAGCAACTGCTCTTAAAAACATTCACTACTATATAAGGAAGTGATACCGTAACCATCAAGCTTAGAGGTCACTTGTACAGTTTCCCCAAGAACCCTGAGTAAGTGAGTAAATTATTTTTATTAAAGAGTAACAAGGAGGTCTGATTAGTGGTTAGCCATGGAAACATAAAAAAAAAAAAGGAAGAAAGTGAGTTGAGACTAAAGATACCTTTCTGTTTTTCCCAATGGTACCATCCACTACACACTAAAAATACTTGATTATATCATATCTTTAGATAGGATACGTCCTCTTAAGTACCCCTTACATCAGGATAATCAATAAGGAATATATAATGGAAAGTCATCCTCTAACATAAATACCATCCCAATTGAAAAAAAAAAAAAAAAAGTTGTTTTCAAAGTTGTCCCCCCATGTTCTTGCACAAAGCAATCTTATACTAAAATATTAAAATATGGAGAGCCAGTCTCTGAGGGTGTAAGAGGCTAACCCACTGGGAAACTGAACAGGTCTACTGGTAGCGGGTACCGGCCTGTGGTATGACTAGGTAAACCCACCAGAGTACTGAACATGCTTGCTAGCAGCGGGGCATTCTACCTAGTGAGGATGATAATCTAACAAAAAATAAAATAATAAATTTAAACTTGTCCTGATGTATGACATTACTTGTAGAGAAAGATGACACGAAGTATGTATGGTTAACATAAGGTTAATGAACTCCATAAATTTTCCATTGGGAACTAACTTTGAGACTATCTCGAAACTCTCTCGGCTACCTCTTCTTAACTATATATAGGATGTTCTATCCTATAGGTGGGGCCATATTCTAACCATCTCGTCAGACCAATATGTGAATTTTATATCCACACTTAACAAGATGTAAATCTTTAGCTATTGGGAGAATTGACTAGTTTCCTATATTTTTTATTGTGAGGTATTACAATACTTCAGTGTGGGGGAGGGGTTTCATGAGTTGACAAATGATAACATTGCCTAGAAGAAGTAGAATATTTGTAAAAATTTATGTGTATTGTTTTTATGATACATGATATTATATCAATAGTTATTTTACTTCGAAATGCTAATTCCTTGTGTGTTATAAATTGTTGTACATTTCCTTAACAGACCACTTAACTGGTTTATTGGCGTTACAGACTATTCATTACAGAATTGAGATTACATGCCTTATGCGAGATAGAGGAATGGATTGTGTGAGCATGATGGAAAAACAAATAATAATGGAACATTATTATCCTGCCTCTACTCCTATTCACTATGGCTGTCAAATCATTTTAAGACTGAAGGTTGTGAATAAAACATCCATTATAGGAGGAATAAAATTCGTTTCGCATAGGGGTACCATATGGAGTGCCATATGGAGTGTCATATGAGGTGCCATTTAAAATACCATATGAGGTTCCATTTAAAAGACCACATGATGTGCCAGATGACGCGCCATATGAAGGATCAGACGAGATGTATACACACAGTAAATGTCCACGATTTCAGGTAACCAATAATCAATTGCATTTATTTGAGTTAGTTAATGACAATTGAGATTAAATGATACAATTCCTAAGCATTTTTATAATCAAATGTCCAAGTCAAAGACTTGGACATTGATCTAACTTCTTCATCATTACGATTGCCTCTGAAAAGATGACTTCAAATTCGAAATCGATGCACTCATCCTCACACATGGAAACTCGTGTGTGATGAATGAAACTGTTTCCACCCAAGGCACATTAAAAAATGGAGGGATCGCTCAATTGGTTATCCCATTTATGCAACACATTCACCCTCTACTCAAATATGTTCGCCCTCTGCTTAATCACGCTCATCCTCTACCTGATTGTGCACGTCCTATGTCGAATTCCTCCCTCTGTCCATTTCTCCACACTGTCACCATGCCCAAATGGTATGAGCCGTCCTCCTACACTGACCTCTTTTCCATCCCCGAGTTTGCACAGTGTAGAGAAGTGTTCCTTCACGCAGGCTGGGGGCTTCTTTTGGCTCATTTGCAGGGCCACGATGATGACGTTTCTATGCAATTCACCCTCAGATTTGATGGAAATATAATGCACGTGGGGTCTCTCACCTTCGTGTTCTTTGAGGAATCAATTGACTCAACAACAAAGCTCCAAAGAGTTGGAGACCGTTGGTTTAAACACCACCAGTTGCCACGGGCGAGCTATAACAGGGTCTTCAAACTTGAATTTCAGAACATATATGGAGCTAAGGGATACTCCAAAGAGTGGATTAATGATGAGCTAATCAACCCTCTCATAGTCATCACTAGATTGATCACTTGTGAAGGTAGATATTTTGTTTTTAAAGCTTGCCACTTTCGATTATTAGCTCATTTTCAATTCAATAAGCCATTGAATTTTCACTTTTACTTCTTAAATAATCTTGAGAATATGTCTTCCCAAGTACGAAAGAATGTAACCAATCCCCACAATAGCCTATTCCACCATTGCCTCATCAAGCTACTTGTCTTAGCTGAGTTGGAAAAATAGGGGAAAACGTGGGATGAGTTCATTTACCAATTTTCAAACCCTCACCTTACAATCAAGACTAGCAAGAAAACACTTGATCTAGGGACTGTTACTCCATCCAAAGACTCCAAACCCTCCTCCTCAAGCTATTTCTTTACCAGAACAAAACTCCAAGAAACTTGTTGATACCCCTACAGCCTCATCGGGCAAGAAGACCAAGAAGCTTATTGCTAACTCCCAAATTCCTTCAACGTCTATTGATCCTACACCTAAAAAGCTACAAGAGGTAATTCAACAAGACTTCCCTATAGTCCCCACAAATAGGAGAGGAGCTAATCGATTCAATAGAGGATCTTTTCTAAAGAGTACCTGAAATACAAGAGGGAAACCTTATGAAAAAACCCCGACCACTTCGGACCCTATCCAAGTATTCTCTGATCTTGAAAGCCCTCATAAAATACTTAGGGAAGTGTCTGCAGAAGAATTGGAGCCTCATAGAAAGACGAAATCTTAACCTACTTCTCCTCATAAACCCCATGTTACTCCTACCTCTAATATGCCTATACCCGATCCCAAAATAGATAGACTTTCTAGATCTTTAAAGGGATCCAAGCCCTCCTCCAAGATATCTGATCATACTCCAGCCATTGAAAAGCTACAATAGGAAAATGTTCAGCTGCTACAACAATTGGAAGAGAGGAAGACTTTGGATAAGCATCGTCACCATGACAATGCAATACTACAAGCAAAGGTGAATTCCCTCCAACGATTGGTTGATGAAATGACCAAAATGAATCGCAACCTCAGGACACAATTGAAACAACATAAGAGGCACAAGACAAAATCTTCAGGGCAAGAGGGAGAAGCTTCTAAAGCTAATCCTTCTCAGCAAATCTAGTCATATGGAGAAATTCATTTTTGTTTACAGCGGGACTTGCAAAATTCTAGGTGTGGGGGTAATGTTGGGCTCGTGATTTGGTTAAATTAATGATGATGATTAGATCCTTTTTTACCGGTGTTATATGTATATTTTACTATTTTGAAGAAGTTTTGAAAGATTCTTATATCAAATCGTCGTAGCCTATACCAGGTACGTATAATTGATGTTTTGTGATGGTTTTAAGTTTAATTCAACATGATTTAATGATTACAAGAAGCTAATGCACGATTTGTGTGTCACAGGGAAAAATCGCGTGGCATTTTTCCATCCAGTAGCTCGTCCATCCAACACTGCATCCAGTACTCCATCTTACATTGTGTCTGACACTCCATTCAACACTAAAACTGTGGGTGAGTTGGCGGTTGTTATATCGGTGACCTGTGTTGGGCGAATCGACGACATGGGTTTTTCTCATGCTTGTGGCCTCAAGCTACCAAGCTCTTGACATATTGGATTGAGCTGTTATGCTGAGCGTTCAGTGGCTCGTTTGGTTTCTAGAAGCCATATGCAGTTTTAGCACATTTAATGTAATTTGTTGTTTTTAGAGGAGGTTGACCCTTCCAGCGGTCGACCTCTCGAATTGTAATTGCTATAAATACCACAATAGTGGTCAAACAAAAGTCAAGTTAAGAATTGTGAAGCTAGAATTGTTTTTGCTGTGTAATTCAAGACATTTTCATAAACTTGTGCAAGACTATGTTTTTAATTTAAATGCCAAAATCGTGTTGCTTGAGCTCATGATTCGTTGTTGAGGAGTAGCCACGATCTGCTAGGGGGCCCACTAGTGGTCTGGGTGAATATTTAGCTAGTTAGCTTGTGTATTCGAGTTGTGCAATTGTTATTTCTTCCATTTTATGTTATATGCATTTTTATCATTTTACATGATGTGTGTTTGTTGTTCATAACTTAATTGTTTCAGTTTCCTTTTTGCAGGTTGCTTGTGAAGGATAGTGTTAATATGCTATGTATTTTTAATTAATTAGTAATATCTTGCAAGCTTAGCTACTAACCTTGTTGTNTTTTACATGATGTGTGTTTGTTGTTCATAACTTAATTGTTTCAGTTTCCTTTTTGCAGGTTGCTTGTGAAGGATAGTGTTAATATGCTATGTATTTTTAATTAATTAGTAATATCTTGCAAGCTTAGCTACTAACCTTGTTGTCTGATTAAATGATAGTTGAATTTCTGCAAATTAAAGTAGAACATAGTATTGGGTTAAAACAGAGTATAGAGTTTCTTTGCCAAAGTTTTGATGGATGAATAGTTACTAGTTTTGATTTTGATTCCTAGTTTTCTTATCTAGTTTGGTATTTAGTTTTCTTATCTAATTTGCTATTCAATTTGCTTATCAATTTTCTCGTAGCATGTTGAGATAGAAGTAGGGTTTGAGTTATGTTTTTATGAGTATTTCAATTTGCAATTTGAATTGTTAATAAGTAGGATTAGTTTAGTTTACTTCATGCAATTTCCATTCTAGATCTAGACTGCGATTTTAATTCAAAGTTTGATTTTGAGTTTAGTTTTTAGTTATAAATCTCTAATATTGTGAATTTGCTTACATTAGCATAAGAATGCATTTGAATTAAATAGAATAACATTTTCTTTATCATGGATGATTAATGCATAAGTTGAGAGATCACATGGATTTTCAGGGTAGTTTATATTTCTTCTATAATGGCTAAGTTCTCGTTAGATTGCCTGATTCATACCTTTCACTTCGCTATAGAAGTTAATATTGAATTTATCCCTCTTGAGTTATCACTAATTGTTAAATGCCATTGTGATGTCATAAGACACCGAAGACATAATCATCAACATTATATTTGAAGTTTTCTTGTTATTGTAGATTAAAGAGTAGTTGTTGATTAATCTTTGAATATTGTCATGATGTTTTTAATTCAATAGGTTAAGATTTCCTTTTGTAGATTAGAAGTAATTATGAACTTTATCTTAAGAATATAGTTCACTTGCTTAATAGTTTGATTAGTTACCTATTAAGTAGTCTTGATTAGTTTACTTGCTGCATAAGTTTTCATAGGTTAAGTTATTTGATTGCGTATTTTCTTACTTGTTGTTGCTCATCAATTTGAATAGATTGATTAGATTATTTTGTTGTTTATATTGTTCATTAAGATGAATAGATTAAATAGATGGATTGCTTTTTCTCATTAGATTGATTAAGTTAACTTGTTCATTGTAGGGGTTTCATTTTCTTCTTTAGGACAACACATCAATCCATTGTTCAAAATTTACTTAGGGTAAACAATTTAAGTTCCTTGATAGGGTTTGATCATTGATAGTCTTTTCTTAAGGATATTATCCCTTATATAGACCATTTCCTTAGTTAGATTATACTACCTCTAGCTTTTCTACCTTGGCATATATAGTGCTACAACTCTAAGTTTATTTACCCCAGGTTGACAATTTAATTGAGCGTTTTTAGTGCATATAGAACACCCATCACTCATGTTTATAGGGACATAAACAAGGAAGCTGACAAATTATTTGAAGAAGGAGTGGCACTAGAAAAAGAAACTCGGGAAATCCTTAAATCTTCTTCAGGACGCTCCTCTACTTATATTCATGAACCATGGTTTTCATGTTTTCACTTATTCTAAAGTCTTGGAACTATGAATCTTTATGAAAAGCATTGATGTTTCTTTCAATGCTTATTTTTATTGTATTAAATCCTTGAAGAAGGAAAATAGATTGATGATAGAAGTTGGATTTTGTTTGAAAGTCTAAAACAATGAAATCTTTTTTTTTTTTAATGTTTTTGATACTTTAAAGAAAACAAGTATAAAAGGATTCTCAAGCCTTTTGTATCAATCCATTTGAGGGACAATGTAATGTTTCTAATTTATTATGCATAGACTCAATTCTAATGCCAACTAAGGAGAACAAAATAACACACGCTAATTAATCTAGGAGTCAAGCATGCAAACAAACCTTCTCACAAAGAAGCGCTAGTTGGTGATGGAATCCAACATCGCAGGATCGATGCATGAAGGGGATGAGATTCAAGGGGTGGGAAAGTTACGTTGACAACCTGCTTAATGAACCAATGCCCTGGTGCAAGTTACCTCACCGAGAAATGGGAAACCATCCAAGGAGTCTGAGTGAGTCTAGCCAACATCGATCCCAGGTACAACACCACCTTCCCTGTGTTGTCACCTTGGGTAGGAAGTCTAAAATGTTATGGCCTCTATGGTACCACCTACTATACCAAATCAGAGGGGGGACAGTCGACAGTCGACACAAGGACCAAAAAAGTAGGGTTGATTACTCTGTTGGCCCCAATGCGACCTCGTGCTTGACCCTTATGTTATAAGGGATTCCCAAAGTCAATGATATAACAACTGGATTTCACTCCCTAACTCAAAGATTTATGTTTGTTTAGAATCTTTGGAAATTTATTCTCACAATCCTATTCCAAAGCTCTACACTTAAGCTAAGATGGGTTTGAAGAGCCCTAGAAAAGTTGATAGATAAATTTTAATTAACGCTTGATTTTAGGTTGTTGTTACTCAAATGAGTGGTAGTGAAACTGATGGTGTTTCGAATCGACTCTTTAAACCATGCAAGAGGAAAATGAAATGCAAGAATTTCAACTTCGATAAAAACTGGCTATGGGAAGGAGCAAGAGGTTTTAAGCAAAGAAATAATTTCTTGATAGATTACTATGTGTGCACTGCTAATGAAAAAAATTATGAGATAATTATCCAGATAAATGGAAGAAAAATAACGCAAATTTTAAAAATACCATGCAAATGTCATATTTCACTTAGTACACCTATACAAAATTGAATCAAATGTCATCATTTCTAACATAGTAAACTTTTATGATTATAGAGACCACCGTACACGTCTTAAATACTCATAAGGATCATGGGGGCTTCACCTTGTGGATGAAAAAGAATCATTTAAGGGAAATGGAAAGTGGGTACTCAAAGCAAGATACATAAGGACATATACCTCTAAGTGCATATCCTCAAAGTAAATCATCATCCTCGTATCATATTTGAACAATTGAGTGGTGAAGGAAAAATGGATGTAGTGGGGTCAACTAGCAACATGATCAACAATGGAAGTGATATCACCAGATTTCATAATAACATGGAATGCCATAGGATCATTTTAGGGGTCCTAAAGAGGCATAGATGGAACTTGTGCATTCTTCAATTGTTTCCTTTATCAATAATAGTTGGTACAAGAGTGGGGACCTCTACATATTTGGTAAGTTGGTTTCAAATTAGTATAATCAAATCAAAGGGTGCAATTTTAGGGGCTCTCGGGATAACAAGATCCAAGTGTGGGTTTCCCCATCTATCTTTACCAATGAAATATGGAGTAATATTAGGGTTCTAGCCATCATTAGTGGGCGAAACAATAAGGTTTATCTCGGATATGCTCAAGTGAGGCTACAAATTAGGTGTAAATGAGAATAGAGTTGGTTGGATATTTGGGTCACCCAAGTACAAATGGCCTATTTGGTATAATTTGGAAAATTAATCTAATTCCGCATTAAAATGAAAATAAAACATTATTATTTTCCTTCTCCCACCCCTTCATACATATACGGCCCTTTGTCATATCCCCTTTTGGGGTCATGGGAGCCACAACTCCAAAAAATCATCTAACAAACCAAATATAAATGCAAATGCAATTTACAATCAACCTTATAGACCCAACATATTCAAGCAATCATAAACTGACTGGATTATGATTGAAGAAAAATAGTGCATCTATCTAATGCATTGATTTATGATCCTTTTATAGTTGGTTATAGAAAGAGTGAAAAAGTGAGGGAACATATGTTGGCTAACAAATGAGTCAAAATGTGTTTGAAAAAGTGCTAGTAAAGGACCAATTCTATGTAAGTGATTAATAATAAGCATGTGCAATTAGGCATGACTCTTAAAATGTTTTTCATTGTAAAACACTCTTAATGAAGCAAATTCATATGGGTTTTGGGATCAAATTCATGTGGGTTTTGGGTTTGAACTAATGAAGCATGATTCCCACAACCACAACAATCATAAATATATGACATACATGGGAAACATAACCCGAAACTAAAGTTTATGCTATCATTTATAAGGTAAGACAAGAAAAAAAATTCAAACGATCCATGATAGATTGCTTATGGCGCTCTTTTAATATTTTAAATCCAATGCAAGGAGGTGAAATGGTGTTTGATTCAAACCTCGCAAGTGTTGGGAAATTCAATGGCTTCGTATAGGACAATTTTTTCTCATACTTGTAATGAGTAATATGGGCCAAACTATGCTCATACTTATAATGAGTAATAGCAATTAAATAAATCATTTTTAGTTTGAGTTTATAATGATAAAAATGAATTCAAATAATATCCATTCAAACCCTTTAGTGTTGGTAAATATCACAGTGAATAGAATGATGGTTTCGAGGCCATGGGACCATTATATGTGCAAAAATATTCAAGGTGCATGAAGTAGGTAATCTCGGGTTGAACATAACAACAATGAGAGGATTGGGTTTGTTATCACTTGCTCATAACTAAAGGAAAATGGACCAAAACTAAAAAAGAATATAATAATATGCTTTTGGTTAAAGCATCCATAATTGAAAGAGGAAAGTTTCAGATTTGAATAGATATTGAAATTGCATGAAAGAGTAGATAGGAGAAGAATAAATTTCCATGTTAAGGGCACATGACATGTCTCATTCCATGACCCTCAATTGCAGAGTTTGGTTTGATATTATGGCCTTCAATTTTTCATTTCAAAGAGTCATCGAACTTAGCTGGGCTTTCATGCTCAATTGCAAGAATGTGGGCTTAGGGTGATGAAGAAATGACACATTGTGACTTGGGGAATGGTGAAGTAGGGCTTGGATTTGATGGAATAGTGGTGAAAGAATATGTTCAAATACATGAAAAATTTGAGTGTGCAAAGGGTTATACTCACCATCCTTTCCCTCCTTTCCCTCGGTCTCAAATGTCCCTCAACAGTCTCGCACCTCCTTTCCCTCGACAGTCTCGGACCTCCCTGACCGGTTTGATCTTTCCCTCCTTTCCCTCGGTCTCAAATGTCCCTTGAAAGTCTCGTACCTCCTTTCCCTCGACAGTCTCACCTTAAAGAAATATCACCTTACCAAATCCTGTCTCCTCAAAGCATATGGGTGTCCCTCAACAGTCTCATGCCTCATTTCCCTCGACAGTCTTACGCCTCCTTTCTCGGTTTGATCAGTCTCGGATGGCCCTCGATTAGAGTAAGCAGGAGAAGCCTAGGCATGGGTTGGTATAGTGGACTAAGCAAAGGATATAGTGATATTTCTCCCCTTGAAGTTTGTGATGTTCTTTTAGGAAAAACATATTTTTGGAAGTGTCATGATATGTATGAGTCTCGACCCCACGGTTTTATTATTACTCTAGGTAGACAATTGTACAGGATCCCAGAGGTAGTGTCGCCTACTATTATTTCTTTAATCTATTCTAAGCAATGCATCAAGGTAATTTCAAAGACCGATAATTTTGTCTTCTTTGTGATCCATTCTCACAATAATCAGAAGGTCGTTGCCACATCCATGGCCTCTAAAAATTACCTCTCTTTGCAATGAAGAAAGTGGATGAGATCGTGGAAGAATACAAAGACACCTTCACCTCACCTACAGGGGTACCAACACAATGCCAAGTCAAGGAATATCCAATTGATCTGACCCTTGGCGCACCTCTACCTAATGGACCAGTCTAATGGTTCTCGTTGATGGAGAATGATGAAATCAGGTGTCAGATCCAAGATCTTTTTCAAAAGGGGCACATCAGACCCAACTCCTCCCCTTGTAGAATATTGATTGTACCGGTGCAGAAGAAGGATGGGACTTGGTGACTCTACATTGATTACAGAGCCTTAAACAAAGTCACAGTCAGGAACCATTACCCCATTCCCAGGATTGATGACATTCTTGACCAACTCAAGGGGGGGGATTTCTTCAGCAAGATTGACCTAAAGTCTGGCTACCACCAGGTTCCCATCGAACCAACTAATGTATGGAAGACAACCTTCAAGTCTAAAGAAGGTCTCTACGAATGGATATTCATTCCCTTTGTCTTAACAAATGCACCAATCAATTTCATGAGGTTGATGGATTATGTATTGAGACCCTTCACCAACTCCTTTGTGGTAGTATATTTGGATAACATCCTCATATTCAACAGAACTTGGGAGGAGCACATGCGACATATTCAATAGGTTTTGAGCACTCTGCGGCAACACAAGCTTTATGCCAACTTGGAAAAATTATCGTTTTCCATGAATGTGGTCCAATACTTGGGCTACATTGTTGATGAAAATGGGGTACATGTTGATCCAGCTAATATCCAAGTCATTCGTGACTAGCCAACCCCGACCACACTGACCGAGCTTTGGAGCTTTTTAGGACTAGCCAACTTCTACCGATTGTTCGTGTTAGGATTCTCCCATATTGCATGGGCCCTCAGCCAAGTGACCAAGGGCGATGGTAGGGCCAATTTCATGTGGGGGAAAAAGAAGTAACAAGCATTCGATGACCTAAAGCATCGCTTGTGCTCATCTCCATTACTCTCCTTGCCTGATCTACAACAACCATTAGAGATTGGGACTGATGAATCTGACTATGTTGTGGGTGTCATTCTCACTTAGCACATGAAGTTGGTGGAATTCCATAGTGAGACACTCTCTAATATTGTTTGGAAATACCCCACCTATGATAAGGAAATGTATTCCATTGTACAAGCTTGTCGTCAATGGAAACATTACATTCTAGGGAAAGAGACGATCATACACACTTATCACAAGCCTCTACAGTTCATACAGACACAAGGGAAATTGTAGAATGATCGCCATCAAAAGTGGTCCACATACTTGCAGCAGTTCCATATCAACATCAAGTATAAGACATGTATCCCCGATCGTGTTTTTGACTGCCTCAGTCGGCCTCCTATGACTACACTCACCACTGTGCTCTGAGTGGCCCCAACTTTATCAGCAAGATCCAGACTTCGCCACCACATATCATATCTTGGGTACATGCGCAATTGTCACTGGTTTTCACATTCAGGACAGACTTGTATGCCACCTAGGCCATCTTTTTGTTCCTACAAGTGAGCATGCAAAGCTGATTTGGGAAGCCCACCACAATTAGGTGGCAGGACATTTTGGCATAGAGAAAACTGTGGTGATTCTTCAGAAACATTTTTATTGGCCAAAACTTAGACAAGACATAAGAAAGTATATAATATCTTTCAATGCATGTGCCATTTCCAAGTCATTCATCAAGAAGCAAGAATTATACACCCCTCTTCCTATTCCCGAGAAGCATTGGGAATCCATCTCAATGGATTACATGTATGGCTTGCCATACACTAAGCAAGGAAATGACTGTGTGTTTGTGGTCGTTGAACGGTTTTTTAAGATGGCCATCCTCACAGCTTGTAAGAAGAATGTCAGAGTGGAATATACTTCCAATCTCTTCTTCAAATGAGTGTGTGTCCACTTTGGGATACCACAGACCATCATCTCCAACTGAGAAAACAAGTTCCTCAGCACCTTTTGGTTGAGTCTCTAGTCTCTTTTGGACACCAAGCTCACAAAATCCACTGCTTTCCACCCCCAAACCAATGGCAAAACAAAGGTTATCAATCGGATGATTGTGCACATCCTATGCATGTACAATTCTAAGCATCCACGTACATGGGAAGAGAGTCTCCCATATGTCCAACATAGTTACAACATGACTCTCCATAGTTCCATCGGCCATAGCCCATTTCAGGTGGGTCTGGGACTCCAACCCTTAGGACCCATTGATGTTTCACTTCCTCTTTCCACCGCACAGACATAATCTTCCCCTGATTAGTTTGTGATCGACAAATCCACCAGATTTGTTGAGCGGATTTAGCACATCTGCCAACAAGTCTAGGAAATTTTGCAGAAATTTAATGCTAAGTACAAGCATCGCCATGATCAACAAGGGTACCACACCAATTTCAGGTTGGCGACAAAGTCTGGTTACATTTGCAGCAGGAGCGTCTCACTAGGCCCCATCAGAATATTCACCCACTTCATTATGGGCCTTACACTATCACCAAGGATGTGGGTAGAAATTCTTTTGATCTCAACACTCCACCCTTCCTTGGTTTGCATACAATATTCAATATGGACCTCCTTCAGCCATATCTTCCACCGTTATTGGACACCTATGAGATCGTCGAACATCTAACACCAAAAAATCTCAACCCTGACTGGATGGAACAAGCATCCACTGACCTGATAGTAGAAACACAGGTCAAGGGCACTCGCCAGCAGCGGATCCAACTTTATCAGGTTTTCAAGCCAGGGAAACTCCTACACCAAGGAAAGTGGCTCACCCGAGGCCAAATCCAGCAAAATTTTCCTCACCTGATGGGGAACTCAACATAATGGAGACCATTTCTTCCTAAGGGGGGAGGACTGATCCAGGTGGATATTGGTGGCCACCCACCTATTCCAACTAGCTCCTCGTGTCCGCTTTTTTTTCAACACGTTCTTTTGTAAAGATTTTTAACTCTGGGTTCTACACTTCTGGGGTTGCTTGAAGCCCCACACATCCTCCAGGTGGATACGGGTAGCCTCTCGCCTAATCCAACTAGCCTATTTTGTATGTTTTCATGTTAGCACATATTGTTGTACTTTGAGGGTTGTTTTGGGGCCCTAAACGTTGTTTTTTTGGCTCAACATAGTCAAAATATAGACGGAGTCAAATTTTTATGGAGGAATGTGTAGTTCTCTAAAATACATTTCCAACGAGATATCACGCACCTAAAATGGAGTTCATATGCAAAAGTTACAACCCTGGAAAGTTGAGGTACCAAATTACACCAACTTACCCATAGGGCCCACATGACTTTTGGTGTTTCACCTTCTAGGGTTAGGTTTTTGGATGTCTAGGGTTTTGGAATTCATGAGTAATATCAAAAAGGCCTCTGGAGCCTCATTGTAATCCATTATGCTCAGACGGATGCACATAGCAGCCACATCTCTTCTTAGAGATAACTACCACCATTCAAGCAAGTGTTTCGGTTATGCAGTTTTACAGTTTCAGCCTATTCATTATTTAATAAAAGATATTGTTCACTGGATATTTGTGTTATTCTTCATATCTTTGTGTTTATTGTATTCAATTTGTTAATTAATTCATTCCGCTCCTAAATCCATATCATTGGTAGTTGAGCCACCACCCTCCTTCCCAATAATCTGAGGAAGATGGGGGGATCCCACAAGGTTTTACTTTTAAAAAAATGATTATATATATATGGAGGATGGAATTTTCAAATATATCAAACTCTCTAGTCGAGCCTCTTGTGACAAGCAGTTGAGCCACCCTCCATACCAATAATCTGAGGAAAATGAGGGGATCACATAAGGTTTTACTTTTTAAAAAATTGATCAATATAGAAAGAGAGGTGTTATGTCATCAATTATTTTTCATGATATACTAATATTTTTTCTTTGGGTCAGTCAAAGATGCCAAGGTAATATAAAAACCATTAAATTTGTTTTGAGTGGCCATGGCTACAATAGAAGTATTGGATTAAAACAACATTTCCCTACTAGATAAATTTTCTTGAGGAAATTCTCAGATATTGTTGGAATACTAAGAGGGGGGGTGAATCAGTATGAACAATTTTACCACTTTTAACCACAATATACAAACTTCAACTTAATCAATATTATATGATCAGTATATCATCAATATAAACATAAGAAGCATCACATCAACAATCATCACATCAAGTACACAACACACCGAAATTTATGTGGAGACCCAAACGGGAGAAAACCACAGAATGATTTCTTATATATCAAAGAATACATTCATTGGAATCACCAACTTCCCAATTCTCCAACTTCAACTAGAAGGAAGATACAACCCCCTATTTACAGGCTCCAACCTGAAGGATGCTACAACTCCCTGAATTCTTTGGCTCCAACCAAAAGGAGGTTATAACCCCCTGATTCTCAAGCTCCAATCTGAAGGAAGCTACAACTCCCTAAATTATTTGGCTCCAACCAGAAGGAGGCTACAACCCCTTGATTCTCATGCTCCAACCTAAAGAAAGCTCCAACACCCTGATTCTCCATCTCTAACCAGAAGGAGGATACAACCCCCTTTCATTACCCCATCCTGTCACCCTAGAATATAAGTGTAGACCAATTTTCACTACCACAATCATTTTCACTGTCACTGCCACTGTCATTGTAATCACTGTCAGTGTCACTGCCACTATTATATAAACCTGTAACATGTCATTGTCATTGTCACTAATACTCAACTAGATCCTCTCACATGGATCATATACTAAGGGCACCTCTCAACTAAATGTCCAACATCACCAACACATGCCTCTACCAAGCATGTACCAAGATCATCAGCATACCATCACAATATATGTGTCTCAACCATGTACCATACCAAGCATCAACCATGTACCACAACGTGTACCATAATAAGTGCATCAACCATGCACCAACACCTATACCAAACTGTCCATCAACCATGCACCACAACTGTGCCAAACTGTGCATCAACCATGCACAATAACATGTACCATATGCCTCAACCATCAACCATGTACATCAACACCATACCAAGTACCAATCATGTATTTTTGGTAGCAAGCCGAAGTGGAAAGAAGGATGATCTTGGGGAAAGAAAGCGTGTAGAAACTGAAGTAACAGCTGGAGGGAAACATAGCACGCACGCATGAAATAACGTGTGCACGAGAGAAGCGACAACTGGGAGGAAGAACGACACGTGCGCATGGGAGGAAGACCTAACGTCGGTAGGGTTAGGGTTTTTGTAATACATTGCAAATGGCTGTAGAGACCGATAGATATAAATATAGATACGTAGGTATAATAGAGGGTTCCAATTTTTGTTGTAAAAGTTTGGTTCTTGATTAGTTTGTCTATGTATTGTTCATATCGAATATGTATGAGTGGATGCGATATGCGATATTGTGATGAACTATTTTGTAAGTTGTTTAGCTAAGAGCATAGGAGAAGAGGAAGATCTGAGGATTAGATCGCAGGCTGGGGAGCCCAGTGTGATCTAGGTCGCCTCATATAGATCTTACCCATCTGAGGAGAATTGTAAGCGCGCAACTTTGGAGATGCAGAACTACCATAATAAGAGAGTGAAGAGCCAAATATTTGTGGATGTAGCCCAGGAGGGGGTGAGCCACGGTAACATCTGTGTAATGTGATGAATGCATGTATGTCTTTACTTTTCTTTAGCAGTTAATTTGTATGCTTAATGAATGAGTTAATATATTGTTGTGGAATACGATTTTGTTGCTTGGGAAATAAATTGTTGTAGATAAATGCACGACCATGAATAATTGTAGATTGCAATCATAATTCGTAGTGCATGGCTCTAAACAATAAACCCATATCTCATACTCAATCCTAGGCTATAAACACCTGAGTCTTACACCCACCCATTTAAAGCTATCTTGGGTGAGACTGCGCAGTGCATTCTGTGTATTGTGTTGCCTTCTAGTTTACCAGGAGGTTCGATAGTTTTAGAGGCTTTGTTGGAAACCTGAAAAACATGAACCTTGGATCAATAACTCAGATGGTCAGGAAAGAAGAGTAAGTAACAAATAAACCAACAAATGGTTTTGTTGCCCTATTAATAGGAACGAGAAAGGACTGAGTAGATGAGATAGATTGAGCACAAAGAGAACGAAGAAATGAAGAGAGCAATGGCCCACTAGAAGGGAATGTTGAGACCTTGGAACCCCACAAAAGTAGAAATCGAAGGCTGGTTGAGAACCAAAGAACTAGAGTTTGCACAAAAAAACAATAGAAACCCTAGGATCACACCTCGCAAATATCTGGATAAGTACATATTTACTGATTTACACGAAGCCTTTTTCTGTGATTTTCCGCATCTACTACAGGAGTGGATACTAAGGTTGAAGGATAACCATGTGACGAACCGGATTCAACAGCTAGATTGGAATCCAGTACAGATTGGGAAGTTACAGTAGATGAACAACAAATTCACCCACGCAGTAGACTTTTGGCTTGACAGTATTGAGGCAGGCTTCATCACAAATTTTGTAGTTGACACAATAATGTCATACATCACAGCAGAGAAAAAATTTCTATGTGGACCTCGAGGAAGGTACATTCAATCACTCTATACTTCTATTAAGATACTGCTATATAACAAAGGTGTAATGAAAATGGAAACAGATAGCTAAACTTCCCTGTGGACATGGGGGAAGGGAGGGAAACACTGACAGAAAGAGGATAAATGGAAGGAGGTAAGGACAAAGGCAAGAAGGAGGAGGAATCCTTGGACCCGATCATGATGGACGATGACCAGATCAAGTGGATCTTGGTGTCAATAGGAAAGATGCGTAGCAGAGTACCCTACCAATACAAAATGAATACCAAGAAGAGAGTCGTAGCTGCGAGGTAAGGCTTGGAGAGTGATGAGGAAGAGGTAGAGGATCTCAGGGCTGTGGAGCAGACTGAGGAAATCCTGCGTGCAACATATTAGAGGACAACGAGAGGTCCAAGAATGGGAGAAGAAGGAAGCCATCCTATACATATTAATGTCAGTGTGGAACCCATAAACCCATGTGTGACTAATACACCAAAGAGAACACCACCGTTTAGACAACCAAGTTTAGAGGAAGTCCGACAACAAGAAGAACATCTACACAAGGAGCAACAACTGGAGGAGCCATTTTAGGTAGCATTAGTCAAGTATCTACATCATGTGGAGGAGGTAGTAGTTCATTATTCAGAATGGTAGGACATGATCCCACTATCTGATTACCAAAATTTCAAGGAGAAGTAGCAGAAGATCCTGAGAAGCATTTCTTCATTTGTACAAATATTTCTGAAGCAAAATATATCATTGATGAAGATACCAAACTCGTGCATCTAGCAATTACGCTAAGAGACTGCGCACTAGACCGGTACATGAGTCTAGACACAAACGGTGCACTGGGACGACAAGGACACTCGTCGACATTAAGAAGCTACTAATTAACGAGTTCTAGAAGCCGAGCTTAGAGGATCAGTACATGAACGAGATGATCAAAATCCGACAAAAAATAGGATAATCTGTATGGGATATTAATCAGAGATTCAAGTGATTGAAGGGAAAGCTCAAATACCTTATGATCGATATGCAACATCGGCACCTGTTTGTCAACTCACTACTACCACATTTAAAATATCCTTTATGACAACAGAATTTCCAGACACAAGCAGAGGCTCCACAGGAAGCCTTGCAACTGGAAGAGAACCAATACTAGCAAATGGACCCAACTATCGAAGAAATGAAGGAGGATTTGAAGAATCTAACATTTCAACTGAACCAGAATAAGAACAAGGACAAACAAGAAGTTGTTTGGTGCACCACATGCAGGACAGAAGAACACTACAAGAACAAGTGTCCAACATTCGCGCAGTATATGGCAACTGGTATGCCAAATCTGTTACCCCAGGGAGGACTATGGTGTGAAATATGTAAGAAATTGGATCACGACCCTTAGCACTGCACGATGATGCATAAATACCTGGTCGTCCCAAAGAGTTCATACTGCACCTTTTGCAAATCAGTGGGCCATGTTGATAAATATTGTAGAACCATGGAGCTGATGCGGGAAAGAACATCAAATGCATATAGGGTACATGCCGAAATGATGATTGGGCAAGCAACGCCATAGTTCAATCAAGCCCCAGCTCCTTAGAATATTGCACAACCATAATATAATATTGCACAACAACCATACAATAACACACATCCGCAATACAACCCGACACTTCCCCAGTACAACACAGCACAGTACAATCAGACACCACATTATAACACATCGAGAGGTGGTTGAGTAGGCTACAGTGGAGGAGGACGAGCCAGAGGATCTTTTGGACGAGGTAGAGGACCAGTCACATGTCACAATTGTGAGCAGCCGGGAAATTATGCACGGGAATGTCCACTTCCACCAGCAACTTGTATGTATTGTCATGCATCGGACCACGATACAAAGGAATGTTCGACACTACTAGTAAACAGGAACCAGAACAATCAGAATGTTCAGTGGATTTCAATTGAAGTAAGGGATGACGAACGTAACCTCAATATAGTCACTCGTGGAGGAACGAAAACGGGAAATGGCGCAGCACGAAAGGAACAAGCGCAGAACCAATGGGTAAAGAAGAACATTGAACCAAAGAAGCAGTTCAACGTGCAAAAGGAAAAGGATATCTTTAAATAAGCCCGACAAGAATTTCAGAAGGAGGACACATCGTCGATTTCAATTGCGCATCCATTCAAGGAAGACCTAGACTATGATATGCCACCCTCACTGGATCATACCAACGGAATGCAACCCATGGGACAAGTAAGTACAATCAAAGTCTTTTTTCAATCACGCGTGAAAGTATTAAGTGATCCTTCATCTATGCAAATATTGCAAAACATACTAGAGAAATGTAGCAGTGAGACGGACAAAAAGGCAGAACCAAAAACCGTTAACCACCTACACACAAGAAGAAGAACAAGAAGGGAATTTAGACTGAATTCTAATATTGGGGATTTCAACATGTGAGACATTATACTAGATCTAGGATCCGAAGTAAATGTATTACCAAAGAAAACATGGCAATGCATGGGAGAGCCAACACTGGGATACTCAAATGTCCAATTGAAACTAGCAAACCAGCATAGGGTTCTACCAATAGGTAGACTGAAAGGAGTGACAGTAGATCTTGATGGAGTGTGCACTAAAGCAGACTTCGAAGTCATTGAAATAATAGACGGCAGAACACCTTACCCAGCATTGCTTGGTCTGGATTGGGCATTTGAAAACGAGGCCATAATCAATTTGAAAACCCAGAAAATGACATTTGAATTCAGAGAATACAAGGTCATAGCACCATTATATCCATTTGAAGGGGAGAGATTCATAGAACCCACTTGTTTGGACTTAGAGGAAATTGGCCAGTTGTACAGAATAATTGTGCACGATGAGGATTATGTAAACCCAACTACATATGGGGTACTCAGTTGGCAGAGCATTACTTCATGTGAAACAAACTTAGACACCAGGCTAGAAAATTGGCAGCAGAGACTACACGAAGTGTCCACGAGAAGATGTGAAAGAATAGACCACGCAGTAAGGTGGGTAGGCACCAAAATCAGGGAGCCACCCAGTTTCCACGGACTAAATGATTTGGAAACATTATTGACACAATATGAAGACGAAGTATTACAGAATTAGAGACTGTTAGCACTCGGCTTAGCACTAAAGGCCACACCTGCAAGATGGTGGGGCGCACATAAAGAGACAATTACATACTGGTATCAATGTAAGTGATTATTGCGCATAAGGTTCGGTGCAGAACAGGAAAAAAACAAGCAACATAAGTATGAAGGACAAGGGATACCAGCAAAACATTTGGAGAAGTGAAAAATGCGGTGGAAAATGATACCACCAAAGGAATGGCCTCATCACTTCATACATACTTTAGAGGGCATACGAGCGAACTGGTATATAGACCAAGAATTGCGCAAAGGAACTACAACATGGAGGACATTGCAACAAAAGTTCACAATCACTTTATTATTCGAGCATGAGAACCCCAACATAGACGCAACCCTCAAACAGATCAGAGGAGTGATATTCATCAAGGAACCGGAAATATAATTTATCACAGAAGAGCAACACTGGAATAAACATACAGTCAAGGAACTGTTTTCATGTTACCATGTACAGGAGGAAGCACCAGATGAATAGGACCCACAAGATATTCAGATTGACGAAGTAGAAGGTGAAAGAGATGTGGAAGGACCACCCATATAATCAGAATTCATTTCCACGCCAATCAAGGTAAAGAAATTTAACATCAGGACAGCTGAGCAGCCCAAAATGGCTAGCATTGGAGATTACTGGGATGAGCAAACAGCAGAAATCATCACAAAGTTGTTGCGTGAATATAGCGACCTTTTTCCCACAATATTCACAAAGATGAAGGGTATAGCCGGAGAACTAGGAGAAATGAAGATACCACTCAGACTTTATGCGAGACCTACCAGACATCGACCCTACAGACTAAACCCCATATATAAACAGAAAGTTAAAGAAGAAATTGATAGGATGCTCGAAGCCGACATCATCGAACCAGTTGAGGAGTCAGAATGGATAAGTCTGATAGTAATGCAAGACAACAAAAAGGGAAGAGGAATCAGGATATGCATCGACTTAAGGAAGTTGAACGATGCATTCCTACATGACCAATTCCCTACACCATTCACAAACGAAGTGTTAGAGAATGTTGGAGGACATGAAGCTTACTCATTCACTGATAGATTCTCGGGCTACCATTAGATTAAGATAGCACAGGAAGACATAAATAAGACCATGTTCGCGATAGAATGGGGATCTTATCAGTACATATTCATGTTGTTTGGACTAAAAAATGCACCAGCAATATTTTCCAGAGTGGTCATCGCAGTATTTAAGGAATTCATCCATCAATTTCTTGAAGCATACCTGGATGACTGGACAGTATATAGCTTATTGAAAAACCATGTGGAAGTTTTACGACTGATGTTAGAAGGATTCAGACAGTGCCAGATATCACTGAACATCAAGAAATGCATATTGGGACACTGTTTGGGATACTATTGGGCCATATAGTATGTAAACAAGGCTTATTAGTAGATTCGGAAAAGATCGCAGTCATTGTTAACTTACCAGCACCAAAAACAGTCCGTCAGCTAAGAGTGACGTTAGGACACACTGAATACTAAAGGAAATTCATCAAAGGCTATGCACAAATTACAACACCCATGTAAAAGTTGTTACAGAAGGATACAAAGTTTCAGCGAGTGTCAACACGGTCTGGATACCCTGAAGGAAAATATGGTCACCGCGTCGATATTAGTATTTCTAGACTGGGAAAAGACATTCCATGTGCATGTAGATGCATCAGTGATAGAACTTGGAGCTATCTTAGCGCATCCAAGAGCGAGAGACTTGGATCACCCGATAACATTTGCAAGCAGGAAGTTATCAGACTCAGAACAGAATTATAACACAACAAAAAGGTAAGGCCTAGTCATGGTCTATGCACTGCAGAAGTTCAGACATTACCTGTTGGGAAAACACTTTCAGATGTTCACAAATCACTCAACCCTGAAATACCTAGTCAACAAACCATTTTTGGGGGGGAGAATTTGTCGATGGTAACTATTACTTCAAGAATTCGAATTTGAAGTAATAGTTAAACCAAGAAAATTGAATGCAGGACCTGACCACCTGTCAAGGATCACAAATGGAGAAGAACTTACGAATTTAGAAGACAACTTTTTGGATGCATAGTTATTCTCAATACAGATTGTTGATGATTACTTCACAGATATAATCTAGTACTTGAGAACAGGTACTACGCCACACGAATATAACACCGTGTAGAAGAAGAACTTAGTAGTCTGCGCGGCTGACTATCAACTGATTGCAGTTCATTTATACAAGATGGGTGAAGATAGAATTTTGTGAAGGTGTGTGTTAGAGCACGAACGACCAAGAATTTTAGAAGAATCCCACGAGGGAATGGCAGGAGGGAATTATGCAGGAAAATCTACCGCACAGAAGGTACTACGCGTAGGACTATGGTGGCCAACAATTTGCAGAGACTCGAAAGAGTATTGTCAGAGATGCGATGTCTATCAATAGGTAGGCAAACCCAATAGAAGAGATGAGATTCCACTACGACCACAAGTAACATTACAGGCATTTGACAAATGGGCAATAGACTTTGTGGGACCAATTAACCCACCAGCCAAAAGAACAGAGGCAAGGTACATTATCACTGCAACGGAATATCTAACAAGATGGGCGGAAGCTGCACTAGTAAAATATTGCAGTGCAGAGACAGCAACACACTTTTTCTTTGAACAAGTAATCATGAGATTTGGGTGCCCAAGAGTCTTGATGAGTGACCAAGGCACACACTTCATAAACAACACCATCCGCGTAATGACAGAAGAATTTGAAGTCCATCACCAGAAAAGTACACCATATCACCCATAGGCAAATGGCACGGTAGAAGCCTTCAACAAAATTTTGGAGAACGCACTAACAAAGATATGTAACATCAACAGAGACGACTGCAACCTCAAGGTACCAGCAGTATTATGGGCATACAGGAATACATGCAAAAATTTGACAGGACACACACCATTCAAACTGGTTTATGGCCAAGAAGCAGTAATGCCATTAGAATTTTTAGTGCCCAGCTTGCGCGTAGCAGCTATCACATAAATGACAGAATGAGGCACAGTACAAGAAAGACTGAATCAGTTATTAAACATGGAGGAAAACCAAACCCTAGCAGGATTCCATCAACAAGTGCAGAAAGTAAGAGACAAATCTTGGCACGATCGACACATCAAGAAGAAAACGTTCAAGGAAGGAAATCTAGTATTAATGTATGACAACAAATCGTTTCAGCACCCGGGGAATCTTAGAATGCATTGATTAGGACCATACAAAGTAAAATCTGTCATAGATGAAGGTGTTGTACAGTTAAGAGATTTAGCAGGCGCAGACGTCAGAGGAATGATCAACGGGAGACGACTGAAGTTGTATAAGGACAGTCGACCACCCACCGCGAAGTAAAAAAAAAAAATGGAAAAAGAGAAAAAAGGAAACAAAACTAAAGAAAGCATAGTACCCCAGAAATAGAAAGGCCACATGAATTTGGAAAAACAAATTCGACAAAGTCGCGAACAAAGGTTACATACAAAGGGAAAACAAGCGGGAAACAGAAAGTCGGCAAAAGCAGGACAACAGGACAACACTAGCCAGAATTAAAGCACGGCAAGGATCGATGGGAAATCACATTAAACACACCAACTGGAACTGGCAAAGAAAGCATAATGGAAAGTACGAAACCACCGCAAATGCATTGAACCCACAGTTATGGTGCATTAAACACATAATGAAGGAAGAGTCCTCGACAAGCTTCATGACATGCCCATAAAACACGCGAGCACGAGAGCAACTAGTCTATTCATGAAAGGAAAACATAGAGAGAGTAATAGCATCCAGAACGAACAGAGTGAGACTACAGATCTCATAGAAGCTATTCGAAATCAGAAAACATTCGACAGTCACCACTATGGCACCACCGAAGCCAGCAGAAGCAGGCCAGACTGCTAGGCCGACTAGGGTGCAAACTAGGTCACGAGGACCGTTGGAAGAAAATTACCAGCAGTAGCTGAAGATTATCAATATCGACGAAATCCCATCCCCAGAGATGATACCGACGAACTCTACACCAATTGTGGAAGAAATTCAGCAACCACAAGTAGAGGCCATGAAAGTGGATATGCCAGTAGCAGCGTAGGAGCCTCATAACGAGGAAGTGAAAACCTGAAAGGAAGTGCAACCAGAAAGCACCGAAGAAGCCCTGAAAGTTAACGAAACAACACAGAATCTGGAAGTAGCAGTTCAACCAAACGATTTTCAAACGACCCTCTTAGGTCAACCAACAGGGGAGACCGTTGAATATGCCTCGGCTTGGAAAGAATGGCTTATGGGGGAGCAACCAGAAGCTGTTGGAACTTCGACCCAGCCACCGCAGCAGGAAGACAGAGTACATATATCGAGCTCACCCCGCAAGAAGCCTGCAGCAGGAATTGTTCTACCACGCATACCAACTAGAGTACAAGTAGAACCAGAGCTACTGGGTCACATCGGGAAGCTCAAATATTCATACCATGATGTATCAGACAAAACCAAGTTCCTGAAACTTGCACGGAGGGTCTTTATAGAGGCCATAGGCACAACCCAGATGGGAGAAGAGATTACCCAGCCATACCAGTGGGCAACTGGGTTGGACAAAATAGGAATCTTAGGTCTGCTGACCCTACCACATTTTGGCAGAGGCCAGTACGTGACAACTTGCATCAAGCAGTTGTTAGCAGTCACACATGGAGGGGACATATGGCTGGACAAACCCGTCCCCATAACTATTGATCTTATCGCACAAATCACAGGGTTACCAACTCGGGGTATGGATCTCGCATTGATTCTGGACGACAAATCCAAGGAGAAAGCGTTGGCAAAGGAAATGAAGAAAAAGTATGGCACCTCTAGAGGAACGAGAGCCATGGTGATCAAACGAATCAACAATGCACGTACACAATTGGGCGCAAATATCTTAGCCTACAAATTGCTAAGAAAATGCCGCAAAGACGAAGTACCTGTGGGATTCATTGTAGTTGGAGCTCAGTGCGTCGAAGGCACCTCAATGAGTTTGGCGCCATATTTATTGAAATTGTTTCAAGAGGACCGCAAGGATTCACAGGACCTAGGCACAACGTTCCATTACTCATGGTTGATCACCCTAATAGCCTTCATGGGATGGCAAGAACCAGGCTATGTAGATTTTTGTACCAAACCACAACCAGCGGGAGCGAGGTACCTATTGTTGAAAAGAAGACAGGAACCTAGAAAGGAAAGAAAGAGACTACGCAGCCGACCAATGAATAGCAGAAACAAGTTGCAGGAGCGTAAGAGACCACCCCAAATCCCAATACGCAAGAATCAGGGGGAACTAAGAGACTGGTAGCACAGAGAGGAGGCACGCGCAAGAAAGAAAAGGTGCAACGAACATCACCCGACTATACGATCATGGAGGATGATGGGTAAATGATTACCAGAATGGTCCAAGATTGTCTAGCAGAGGAATTTAATCATACAACACATCATAGGTATAAACTACAAAAATAACTGGCAAAGATAGGGAAGTTCCTCAAAAAACTCGGGGAAGTACAGATAGCAAGCAGCAAAGGCATAGAGCCATCAACACCACAGACCAACGAGAGAGTGGAGGTAGAAGAATGAGACCCATTCCACTCAATGCCACATGCAAATGCAACGATCTACATCATGCCTAAGATGTTGTGCATGGATGAAATCGTGGGGCAAACACCCCTGGAGGATTTAAACCACATCCAATTGGTCTTGACGCGGATGCCATCAAGGGAACTACACAAGTTACAGATGAGTGTCGACCACGAGGTACAGTTTCATGCACAGAGATACTTAGTCAAGCTACAACAAATAACAAAGAAGCGGGAGGCGTTGGTCAAAGATTGGGAGCATGCCAAGCTCGAAACTCAGGAGGAAAAAGAATGCAAGAACGAACTGGAATGAAGAGTGGGAGGAATTTTTGAGAAACTTCCAAACATCGCATAAGGAAATGAACTCCCTGTAGCAGAAAATATCGATTGGATTGAGCAGGCCATCGATCAATATCAGAAGGAGCTCGAGGCTCTTTGAGAGAAGCTTACATCAACCACTCCACCAATAGTGAAGGAGAAAAGGAAGCAACAATGCAGCTGCAAGAGATAGAGCAGCAGGTTAACATAGCAGTTGACTTGTTCGACAAAGCAACACAGCTTTGGACAAGGTTGGGGGAGGATCCACAGGTCCAACGTTGGGACAAGGAAGAGGAAAGGATCAATGCAAGGATCCAAGAGTTCAATTAGAGGTATAAGACCATACCAATCCCATAACGAGTCAAAGGGACGCAAGAGATTAAGAAGATGTAAGCAGAATTTATCACTGTGCAAACGCAGAAACAAGAGCGTTAGGCCCAAATAGAGCCATTACAGGAACGGGTAGCAGAAGTACTCACATGGGTAGAAGGAGATAAAACACAAATATCACAAACCCAGGGAGAATGTGTGGGATTGTTGAGCAACGAAGTGGCAGTTCAGGTAGTGGACACCATCAAGGATAAGACCGCGTAGGCATTGACAAAAGAAGCAAAGCTCAAGGAAAATTTCCAGACGATCACTAAGGAGATTGAGGAAGCTCCGAAGAATTAGGTGACTCGGGATGAGTCACATGTCAGTGTTGGGGGCCTATTGGCAGCAAGCCAAAGTGGAAAGAAGGATTATCGTGGGGAAAGAAAGTGTGCATAAACTGAAGTAACAACTAGAGGGAAACACAGCATGCACGCATGCAAGAAAGTGTGCACGAGGGAAGCGATAGCTCATAAGAAGAACAACACGTGCACATGGGAGGAAGACCTAACATCGGCAGGGTTAGGTTTTTTGTAATACATTGTAAACGACTAGAGAGATCGATAGATATAAATATAGATATGTAGGTATAATAGAGGGTTCCAGTTTTTGTTGTAAAAGGTTGGCTCTTTATTAGTTTGTCTTTGTATTGTTTATACCGAATATGTACGAGTCGATGCAATATGTGATATTGTGATGAACTATTTTGTAAGTTGTTGAGCTAAGAGTAGAGGAGAGGAGGAATATCTGAGGATTATATCATGGGCTGGGGAGCTCGGTGCGATCTATTTCGCCTCATATAGATCTTACCCATCTGAGGAGAATTGTAAGTGTGTGGCGTTGGAGATGCAGAACTACCATAATAAGAGAGCCAAGAGACAAATATTTGTGGGCGTAGCCCAGGAGGGGGTGAACCACGGTAATATATGTGTAATGTGATGAATGCATGTATGTCTTTACTTTTCTTTAGCAGTTAATTTGTATGCTTAATGAATGAGTTAATATATTGTTGTGGAATACGATTGTGTTGCTTGGGAAATAAACTGTGGTAGATAAATGTGTGACCATGAATAACCATAGATTGAAATCACAATTCGTAGTCCATGGCTCTGAACAATAAACCCATATCTCATACTCAATCCTAGGTTGTAAACACCTGAGTCTTACAACCACCCATTTAAAGCTATCTCGGGTGAGACTGTGCAGTGCATTTTGTGTACTGTGTTGCCTTCTGGTTTACCAGGAGGGCCGATAGTTTTAGAAGCTTTGTTGGAAACCCAAAATACATGAACCTTGGTTCAATAACTCATATGGTCAGGAAAGAAGAGTAAGTAACAGATAAACCAACATGTATCATACCATGTATCAACCATGTACATCAACAATGTACATCAACACTTGTGTCATACTATATCACTCAATCATGCCATATTCCATGTACCATAGGATATATCAAACAAGTACCATCAATGGTGTACCTCAACAAAATACCAATCAACCAAGATCATATACCAATTATATGCCTCAACCATGCACCTAATATGTGCCTCAAGCATGTGCCAATTCCTCAACAATATACGAAAGACTTGCCTCAAGCATGCACCTTAACATCATCAACATGTAACCCTAAAAACATGCATATAAAAAGATATGTAACTCTGTAACATACATGGTGTATGCGATCATAGACCTGAAGACCTTTTTCAGCTTCAACAACAAGAGAATAGCATATTCATCAAACTTTACCTTTGTCTCACAAGACTAGTTTTTGGATTAGTCAGAAACCTTAAGTTTCAACAAGAATAACTATGTACCTGTAATGTATAAAGGTATGAAAATTGTACCCAATATTATTCAATATCTTCTATGAAATTCCTCCAAGTTTCACTACTTGGAACATCTCAGAAAATGAGTTATAGCAAAAATGACAGACCTTGTTGAATTTTGGATTACTCCAGAGAGTGAACTTGTAGAGCATGCCACACACGAAATATTTGATATATAGATCTAAAAATCATATAAAACATACTAAATATTTTACTCTATCCAAATCATTTGGTCTTAATGAATTTGTATCCTCTATGAAGAAGGTATGATGGTTTTAACCGGAACACTTGTTTGAGACTAGTTTCAGGACTAGCCAAAAACCCTATTTTCCAAGATTGTATCTTAGAAAATACAACAACACAGAAGTGCAAATTTTTACCCCATGTACTTTGACATGTCTTCTCAACCTCCTCTAGTTTTTTCTATCTTAATCATTCTAGAAAAAAAATTATAGTGAAAATGATAAGATCATCTTTAAATAACATACCTTAGAACACATCATCACAAGACTTCATCCTCCCTTGGAATTTCTCCCTGGATATATTTGGTTACCTCCGATAAAAATAACTTACTCACATAGAAGATATTCAATAGAATGTGTGTGTGAATGTACTTATGAGTGACTTCTTGAGGTGTATATATATTTTTTCTAAGTAGCATCTTTTCTTAACTTTAGGGCTTCTTTAACTTTCTTGTTACAACCACTTTACCATTTCATTAATAACTCGCAAATAATTAGGGGCTTCTTAACCCATATTTGGGGATTCCATAGGTGCTTCTTAACCCATATTTGGGGCTTCCAACTTTGTGACCTCATAAATCCTCAATCATGAGGAAATATGTGACGTTCCACCTATCGTTGGAAATGGAATGACGAGGACTATCCATCTATGAGTGGGTTACCATCATTTGCATTGTCCTTCATGTCCTTATTCCTCAAACAAATTCAGGTCTCGTGACCACACCTCAAAGGCTCTGTGTAGATTTCATCAAATGCACCCATCACATCTATTGACATCAACCACTCTTGTTGACATCAATGAAAACTAACTCACCATCAATATCAACCATATCTATAGGGATTTTGGGCTTCTCCAAGGATTGGCATCAATGTCCAAGCGTTGAAATCAATGACAACCAACTATCCAAACCAGCTATCCAACAATATCCCCCTTTGGAATTGATGTCAAAACTAACATTGATGGTAACACTCATGCTCTAACACTCATGCTCCCCATGTGACCATTGCTCCTCATCAATGTTTCTCACTCTCCCCCTTTGACATCAATGGAAAAGGGTCTCTCTCCTTTGGGTTTCTCCCATGTCTTCATGCATATGTTATTTCTCTATGTTTTCATGTCTTTGTTCTTTCTCTTGTCTTTTGGAATCATGGGAAAAAGGATAACTCCCCCTGTCGGTATGTCTCCCCCTACCTGTATGCTGTTGATATTCCTTTCTGGATCTCTTTCTCTGATGATTTATCTTCCCTTGACTTCCTTGCAAGATTTCATGTAGGATACATGTAAATGTCTCCTTCCTCTCTTACAATGCTTTCTAATTGTCCATTTGTGCTTCCTCTTGTAATTATCTTATATATATATATATATATATATATATATATATATATATATAAAGAATGCATTACTTGATTTCAAATGATCTCTCATGACCATATTGTTCAACAATGTCCCTCTGATGATATAGATTATGTTGTAGGTTTCTCTTTTTCTATTTTGATGTGCCTTTCCATGCATGTCTTTCTGTCACCAACTGATTACAATTGATTCCACTGATTCCAATTGTAAATACATTGTTATGCATCTTCCCTAACCGAATATTTTTGTACCTGCTAAGTATGCATCTTTGTCCATATGTCATAAGTTGTCCATAACTCTGCTACTCAATTGTCCACAATGTTGACTCATATGCCATTATGTAGTTCTGTTATCTGACTGCTCTGAATATGTCTCTACAAATACTTAAAAATGCTCAAAGAATGTTTCTCTGATCTATAGTAGCTACTGCACTAACTCCCCATGTTCAATACTCATATTTAATGGGAATCTCCAAGTCGAATGGCTCAGAACAATGGAGGAATCTTCCCTAATTTGAAGTAGTCTTCCTCTGCATCTGTAGACACATCATCTCATTGAACTCTGACTTCTTCCTTTTTTTCCTGTAGATTGATATCACACTACAATTCCTGAAAGTAAAATCCCTCGGGCATGTTCTTTATTCACCTACTCTTATTTTCTTTCTTGCACTACTGACAATTCTGTGATCTATGGGACCTAGTCCTTATTCACCAGTTTTTCTTGTTTCTCATTTCTTCTCCAAACTTTCCTATATCTGCCATCTTCATTTTTTCTTGTAGATTTTTCTTGATCTCGTACTATTTCCAATCCTAAGAGTATGACTTATGGGTTTCTTTCATTCATATGATCTTCCTTTACCTGTTTTTTTTTCTTTTCCATGCTTTCTTATTTATGATATCAATGTTCTCTTTTATAGAAGTATCCATTATGATTCTACAATCATGAGCTATGAACCCATAGTTATGGAATTTGTAACATTCAATGTTATGTGGGGCCACATAAGCATTTCTTGCTTGAGAATTTCTTCCATAAGCCTTGCAATATGCAACTTTATGTCCAAAGTTAATACATTAAAAACAATGACCATAAAATAAATTTGCATACCTAGGAGTGAATGATCTTCTTTGTGGTGTATGCCTTTTAAATTCTTGGCTTGGCTGATCATGATCTTCTCTTTTGTCAATCCCTTCATTCCGATTGAAGCTTCTTTGTGGATTGAATGTGGAGGGTCTTCTTGAAGATGTATCTCTATCATTTTTGTTTGATTCAGGTTTACTATGATTCCTTCCTTTGAGTACTTATGCATAACTCTTATCCTTTTGTTCATTCTTCTTTTTTGGAAACCTGGAATGTTTCTCTTCAACATTCTCTACTGAAGATGTGGATTTTTTTGTATTTTCATCATTCTTGTTGAGCTTCGCGATTTTGGCTCTCAATGTGACAACTTCTTCTTCAAGCTTCTCAACCTCTTCTTCTTTCTTCATCATATGACTCTTCATGACTTCTTCTGATCGCTTTGCTTCTTCAAGTTGTATCTTCAAGGAGATGATTTCCTTTTCAAGTCTTCTTTATTCTTGACCAAATTTTGCTTCAAGTTGATTTAAGTCCTCAGTTCTTTCCTTAAGATGATCTATCAAAATACTTTCTCTTTTCTCTGTTTCCTTTCTTTCGGCTTCCAAACACTACTTTTCTTCCATATGACCTTTGTATGTTTCTTCAATCTTTCCGACTTCTTCTACTTGAGATTTTAGTTTCAAGATGACCTGTTGGGATTCTTTGGAACTTTCATGAGAATTCTTCTTGACCAATTGTTATTAAAGAGAATTGTTTTTCTTTCTTTCTTTCCTCAGTTCATCTAAACCACAGATTAATTATGCTTCAAGATCTACTATACCTTCTTCACAATCTTCTTCCTTCCACCTTGAAATATAAGTGTATACCAATTGTCACTAAGGCTCCAAGAGTAATGTCAGGCATCATGAGTGTTTAAAGAAAATGTTTTAAATGAGTGTTTTTCCTACCTTTAGTTCTATAAGAAATGATCTTTAAATGAAATTAATAATAGGATAGTACGAAGGTTGTATTTTTTTTTCTGAGTCACAATTATAATATCAAATGGTGTGAAGGAAATTTACAAAACTGTTAAAAAAATCTAGACATCAATTGCAAATGAGTCTCACGTTGTTTGTAGCGGAAGAAAAGTAGAGAAGGCACCCTTGAATAGGATATGAAATGTAGTAATTCACGTAGAACGTAGGTCTTGTTTTACTCACAGTAAATACAGAGTAAAAATTTCTTACCTAATGAATTGTTGCTATAATATGATCACAATAGTTGTAATACTAAATTGCAATCAATCGTTTTTCAAGGAATTACATAAAGAAATTCGGAGAAATGAAAATACAGAGGAAACACATAACTCAAATTGAACGAAAATTAGAATCCATGTCTGGACTTGTATTAATACTCAAAAAAAGAGTTTCTCTATTACATCCGGCAAGAAGAAGCCTTGAATAGATCTTGAATCTATGAACTTATACAAAATCTGTCACAACTCAAAAACGGTTGGACTTCTTGCAGTATTTAATTAAAATAGCATATATTTGAATAAAAACAACAGTGTGTAAATTTTGATGATTCTCGTTGGCATTCCCCTATGTCTCTTCGCATGTTGGTGGGAGTGTTCCTTTATTTAGTCCTTTGGGTTGAGTACATATGTCATAAAGGCCACCTTAATCATTCAGCATATTGTCTTGGTCATTTTAGTTTTGTTGCCATCTGTCCCTCCAGATATATTCAGTAAGGCAATGAATCACAATAGGGGTCATGGGGGGAGGATAATCGGATGAAAATCACAGCATTGGCTCACCAGGGAAGAAATAATGAGCACAGGGAAAAGTAATCGTCTATGGGAAGAATGATGATGGAACACGTGTATGATGATGAAGTGGAGATTAGAATGTGGATGAACGAGATAAGTGGTTTTTGGAAGGTGAAAGGTAGAGAGGGGAAAAGGAAAGGGCGTTGTGCATGTTTTCTTACTTTCTCCCAACTATGCTTTCTTTTCCATGTTCAATACATTGGCTACATCTATCCAACAATTCCACCATGAACCTTGAGGGCTCAATTTTTTCAATTACCTCGAAAGCGAATAATTTCCTTTCTATCTGAGGTAGCTTTTCTTGGATCCTTTTCACTTCTTGAGTTGTGGCCTAGAACTGTGAACTTGTATTCACTAGCCATTTATTGATTTTAAGAAGATCAATCTGGCTCATTTCCTGAATGGCTTCCAGAGTTTCTTCTTTTCTCTTTTTGGAATTTTGTTGGTTCATTTCTATATCAATTTGCCCCAGGGATTCAGAGATATTACTTCCCCCAAGATCAATCAACCCTTTATTTAATGATGACAACGCTTCTAGACAAGATTCCTTTACCTCTCTGGATAATATTTTTCTTTATTCCAGATTTTTCTCCCAAACCTTTAGGGTCATCTCACCTTTTAATTGTTCAGAATGAGAAAGAAGAGGAAAATCAGGGACATTATCTTTCTGCATCAATTTGAGGACTTCCTGAAACTTAGAACGGGTTGAGCGGGCCTATTTTTCCTTAACATAAATTTCCTTTATAGAAAGGTCTATTGCCTGATAGAACTTTTGGATGGCAACTACCTTCAGATAGAGGTCTTGTTGGGCAACTTCCAGCTTCTCATTTATTTCCAACGCTTGATTTTGGAAGGCCGGAATTTCTATTGAGGTACTTTCGGTTAGGTCCAATATGGCTTACATTTGTTCTATCAATTCATCATGTTGAGTGACCAGAACCTGGTTGGTTTGTGAACTCTGATGGAGTTCCTCAAGGTTGGCCTGAAGCTATTGAATTTGTTGACGATCATGAGCTCTAATTTTCTCAAAGTCTTGACTCATTCTGTTCCTGATAGTCTGTTCAGTGGCATATATATAATTCTGCAAGTTCTCCACCAATAGTCACTTATGTCGTAGTTGTTTGGTCAAATTGTCCACAGACCATTGATTGGAATTGGAAAAAGCACCTAACGAACCTGCAACTTCCTTTGCAAATTCTGGATCATCTCGGTCATTCCCGTCATACACCATTCTTTGTCATTTAATTATCACTCCATCTTTCTGGTGTGATTCCCTTTTCATGATGTCTTTTCACTTCTTACTAAAAAATAAATCCGAAGGAGGCATCTCTTCGGGAAAGATGGGGGTAAGATCACCTACAAAAACAATTTTGGAATTAGGATTTCCGAAGCTGGTTTGTAGAGGGGTCAGCAATGTAATGGGAGTAGAAAACTCTGTGGACTATTGTTGTTTTGATGTATTTGAGGTGACAACAGGAGTTGTTGGTGTCGAAGGAGGCACATCTTGTCCCTACTTTAGGAAAGATTTGAGTTGAGATAGTTCCTGGGGGATTAGTTGGTCTGACAATGATGCTTATAATTCCTATGTTAACACCTTCGAGCTCTTCGAGGTTCCCTCAACTTTGTGCTTACCAGAGTGACTTGATTCAGAACCTATAGGCATAGCTCCCTGTGAAGGGGGAGTGGTTATTGACTCTCCTTGTAGTACCTTTGGTATACTGTTTTGCTTGTGCTTTTGTAAGCATAGAAAACTAGCTTGTTGATCCAGGGGCAGGGTTTGGAATCTGTCCTGAAATTCCTCATAATATTTAACTCCCTTGAATATTTCATCATACAGGGAGTTCTCGTGCATATACCGCTTCATGTTGAACTAGGCTAGGTGGTTTTCCACTATATTACGTGGATCATGTCTCTTGAACTCGATTTCAACAAATTTGACATCCTCCAGGGCCACATCATCAACTTTGGAGTGATCAAAATCCAATAATGAAAACATGCCAACTTGAACAGGGAAAGTCGGCCAAACCTTTTTATGTGCTGCCTTCAGCTCATTTTTTATGCCTCCAGTCACTATCTAATATGCCACTTCTATACACACCAGCCTGTCGGGTAAAAATCATGGGAGATCATGTGGAGGGACTGAGCAACCAAAAACTATGATGTAGGAGAAATTCTCCTCAATGAACCAATCTTCGAGCTTACCCAGGTTTCCCATAATATTTTCTGAAGTCTGGGGAGGTGGGTGACCATACAGAGCTATATGAATAGGTATTACGACATTGTGGCATATTTCATAAAATAAATCTTTAGCTTTCTCCTCCCACAATTTGGAGTGATAAAAATGAATGGGATCGGCACTGACCGGGGTCCAACTCCAGTTCATCAATGGAAAAGGGGTCATGAAGCAGATGACATCCATAACATATGTAGACATGTAAAAAGGGGCAAGCTTCCCTTTTGATTTTGTTGTTTTTTAATCAACGATTCCATTGGCCAAGTTATCTGACAGCATTTTGGCCCAATTGAAAGTGTAACCCTCAACCACCTCATTCATGACAGATACCCATTCCACCGAGAAATGAGTAGGGATCTTCTTCCTGAATAGATGATAGAGCATCATGGCTACATACACCATATGAGCATCCAAAGACGTTGTGGCATACATACCATGAATGTTGGTCCCGAATTTCTCTAAGTGTCTGAACCGGGTCTTGATTATATTGTGACCATTCCTGACATATTGAACACATTACTTTTGATTGAATTCTGGAATGAATGTGGCATTGTAAGTATATTTAGGATTAGGGGAAATTTTATACATTACTTGCAGATGTTCCAGTCAGAAAGAGACGATGGAAACCTGTTGATTGTTGATTATGCTCCCGGTCTAGACGTCAACATGCTCCAAGGCCCAGCTTATCATGTCGTTATACGGCATGAGTCTCGGTCGTGTAGCTATCTTGTGTATCTCTGACTGCGCTATGTTTCTAAGATTATCTGTAAAATATTCATCTTCTTCTTCGGCGGATTCCTTTGGACAGTTGATGATTTCACGTTCCAGAATCTCGAAAACATATGTCCAATTTTCAACGGTGAATGTGGCTCGCGGAGTGGTGTCAAACAGAATGTCTGCATTTGGGTTTGAATATTCACCTGCCGCATCAGTATTTTTCATCATTTTCCATGGTGCCATAATCTCTAAGGAAACAGAGTGAGGTTACCTGTTCCAGAGAAAATCCGTGAGTTTTATAAATAGATAAAAATTGTTAATTGCGGAAGGTGAAAATGAATTTGAAATCGAAGTGCTTTTATTCAAACAAGATTCATTGATCTTCATATAACTTCATTGACTAATAATTTATTAACATTAATGGAGATGTCTACTTGGCTATCCGCAGTCCACATTCGAATAATTATCCTTAATTAGTCATAAATGCCATCAATATTTCGACGGTTCGCGTTCGGGAATTTTAGATGTGACAGAGTGGGAACCTCCGGAATCTCGAATCCGTGGAAAGGTTAATCTCTGGATAATCACTTTTAAAACCTTAATTAATCATGTTTAAAATGGTGTGTTAACTTCAAGTGTTTCAGGAGTTCGTACTTCGGGGAATTTTAATGTATCTCGAGAGGAATTTCCCGAAACCCGAAACTGCGAAGAAATTAATTATCTAGTAATTGATTTTAAGTCTTAATTAATTGCATTTAATTTTAAGTATTTTAGAAGTTAGGACTTCGAAAATTTTAGAATACGATACAGGGGAAACGTCTGAAATCCGAAGTGCGGAGTCATTAATTATCTCTTGATCATGATTAACTTAATTATTTAATGCTCAATACTTCGACATTTTGATATTTTGGTGATTCGTGAATTCATTCTTTGTTAAATTCCCGAAGGATCATCTTCCGTAGTGACGTAGTATAGATGACATCATTTTGGATGATGTATCGAGAAAAGGGAGGTGCCACATGTGAATCCTCCAGTGGAAATGTCAAAAACGAGTGTCATGTGTCAACTCAAGAAAGGCTCAAAAGGTACATGTGTCCTACGACTTGTGTCTTTAAAAGGATTAGGAAAAGTTGCAAGGAGATACCTTCGGGTTTCGTAGTTTCATTTTTTTTATTGTTAAGACTTATTGAAACATCTGAAGAGCAGAGCTCCGAAGCGATCGTTAGAAATTTACCTCTTTAAAATTCAGGCGGCTCCAGAACTCCGGAGGTTATTAGGATAATTCGATCAAAAGGGAAAACTCATCAGAGACGGATATCGTGCGTGCCTTATTATTAACTAACCAGCAATGAATTTGATTTAAAATTAAAATGTCATTTACAAAGTTTCTTCTTTCTTTGGGTAAAATTTTATTTTTCATGAGGTGGAAAATATAAAGCTCAAAAGTTCAAAATTGTATGTGTTCCAACAATTTCCACTGTCACATCAACCTATAATCTGTCACTTTCACTGTCACCGATACTCAACTAGATCCTCTCACATGGATCATATACCAAGGACACCTCTCAAGTAGATGTCCAACATCACCAACACATGCCTCTACCAAGCATGTACCAAGATCACCAACATACCATCAAAAGATATGTGTCTCAACCATGTACCATAACAAGCATCAACCGTGTACCACGACATGTACCGTAATAAGTGCATCAATCATGCACCAACACCTATACCAAATCATGCATCAACCATGCACCACCACCTATACCAAATCGTGCATCAACCATGCACCACAACTATTCCAAACCGTGCATCAACCAGGCACCATAATATGTACCATATGCCTCAACCATCAACCATGTACATCAACGCCATACCAAGTACCAACAGTGTATCATACCATGTATCAACCATGTACATCAACACATGTACCATACTATATCACTCAAGCATGCCATATACCGTGTACCATAGGATATATTAAACAAGTATGAACAATGGTGTACCTCAACAAAGTACCAAACAACCAAGATCATATACCAAGTATATGCCTCAACCATGCACCTAATATGTGCCTCAAGCATGGGCCAATGCCTCAACAATATACCAAAGACTTTCCTCAAGAATGCACCATAACATCATCAACATGTAACCCTCAAAACATGCATATAAACATACTTGTAACTCTGTAACATATATGGTTTATGTGATCACAAACCTGCAGACCTTCCTCAACTTCAACAACAAGAGAATAGCATCTTCATCAAACTTTACCTTAGTCTCACGAGACTAGTTTTTGGATTAGTAACAAACTCTAACTTTCAACAAAAATAAATCTATACTTGTAATGAATAAAGGTCAAAAACTTGTACCCAATATTATTCAATATATTCTCTGTAATTCCTCTGAGTTTTACTACTTGGAACATCCTAGAAAATGAGTTATAGCAAAAATGGCACACCTTGTTGAATTCTGGATTATTCTAGAGAGTGAACTTGTAGAGCATGCCATGCACATAATATTGGATATATATATCTGAAAATAATACACAACATACTACAAAATGTACTCTATCCAATTCATTTGGTCTCATTGAATTTGGATACTCTATGAAGAAGGTATGACTATTTTACCTGGAACACTTGTTTGAGACTAGTTTCAAGACTAGCCAAAAACCCTATTTTCCACATAGTGTATCTCATAAAATACGACGACCCAGAAGAAGAAATTTTTACCCCATTTACCTTGATATGTCTTCTCAACCTCCTCTATTTTTAGCTATCTGAATCATTCTATAAAAAATGTTATAGCTAAAATGGTAAGATGACCTTTAAATAACATACCTTAGAACACATAATCACAAGACTTCATCCTCCCTTGAAATTTCGCTTTGGATCTCTTTGGTTACCTCAGATAAAAATAACTTACTCACATAGAATATATTCAATATAATGTGTGTGAATGTACTTATGAGTGACTTCTTGAGGTGTATATATACTTTTTCTCAGCAACCTCTTTCCTTAACTTTAGGGCTTCTTGAAATTTCTTGTTACAACCACTTTACCTTTCATTAATGACCTGCAAGTAATTAGTGGCTTCTTAACCCACCTTTGGGGCTTCCATGAAGAATATAATATGGGAAAATCAGATTGAGATTTGAGGCTCGAGTGGGTGAAGGAGAGGTTGCGGCTAGGGTTTTTCCTAGCTGCATCATGCGATGGATATGGCCACAGAATGTTTGTAGGTCCTTCGTCTGATCATGGGTGCGTTAGAGCTCGAGGATTTCCCTGCCCCATTTAGTCTCTGGTTGCTTATGTCTCATTTTTGCTCGATGTATTTTCCTTTTCTATCCTTTTGTGGGCGGTGCTTGCTTGATCCATTTTGGGAGGGTTTTGTTCGCCATCAGTTTCTCTAGCTTAGTCTCTCTCAGTCTTCGTCTATTTCATCTATCTAGGTGGTCTTGGATTTTCATCTGCTCGTGGGTGCATCGGATCTATGCTCGTGGGAAGATTTGTGTCTTTGTTTGTGGGTGATCAGATCAGTTTTGGATCCGATCCTTTTGTATTCACTTATTTTTTGATGCACTCTTGGAGTTTTTTTCCACTCTTTCGTTGTTTGTAGCATTTTTCAAGCCCAGAGGTTTTTAGATGCCTCATTGTGGTTGGATCTAGTTGATCCATACTTGTTGGTTCGTTCAAGGCCTCATGCAAATTCAAGGTTTTTCCTCGGAGCCTTGGAGGCTAGGGGATCTCTACACTCCTCGCAGGTTCTAGAGCTTTGTGTAGAGGATGTTGGGGTTGTTGTTTATTTTTTGGTGTTAAGCACTAATATTGGCTCATTACCACTTAATTGGGGCATATTAGATTAGTAATTTTATTTTATTTATGTCGGCTTAGACCATTAGTTGTGATTTAGATTAGTAATGTTATTTTATTTATGTCGGCTTTAGGCCATTAAAACCTCCTAGTCTCCTATATATACCAAGGAGACATTTTCATTTTGAATCATCTTGTACT
>ML789348.1:164449-179793 GCA_009831015.1 Picea engelmannii
AGGATATAGCCTAGCCATTGCTACACTAGTTCTTCTTTTTCTGAGTTAGATTTGGAATATAAGTTGAAGAAGGAAGACGTCCTAGGCCTAATTAAGTTTACACCTAGGGTTTTGACCTTTTAGGGTTTGAAGAGCCTTGGCTCGACAACACTTTTCAGCCCTAGATTTATATTTCAAAGCTAGTCGTTTTTGCCAAAGAGTCTTAAGGAAAGAGGGAGGAGCATGAGGCCTAGCTTAAGCTACACCGGAATGAGCCTCCTCCCCTTAGGGTTTTGACTTAGTGGCCCTGCCATTGCAGCACCATTAAGCCTAACTCTCTCGTCCTTAAGTTTAGATCCTTCCAAGCCTTTAGTCTCACTCCTTGACTCCATAATACCCTAGGCACTGGTCTAAAACTTGCAACGTTGAGACTTTGGTTTTCAAACAATCTTTCAGACTCTATTAAATTGAAACCCTAGCTAACCCTAGCGACCTACTAACCCTAACCCTAAGATGATGTCTTGCCTTTTATGAACTTTTGCTTGGTATTAAAGTTGCGGCTAGGTCATATTTTGTTAGATATTGAAGCGTTGAATATTTTCCTTGGCTTATTTGACAAAACGTTCACCTCAATATTTGCCCAAACTAACCTAGATTAGGGCTGACGTAACCCTTAAGTAGCATAGTGACGCAACAACAATATATATATATATATATATATGTATGAGCACATTTAATGAGTTGTGATAACTTAAGAATTGATTTTGTACATTGAATGCAAGTACCATTTTGTATTTATTGAAGAAGTAATATTATAAGCCATTGTCTTTATTTGCAATCATTGACTTTGTCAATAATTACATGTTATTATTGCTCATATATATTTGAAGATAGTCATTAGCAATTGAAGTACTAACCACTGCTTGCACGTTTTAGTTGTATTTGCCTTGTCTCGCAAACAGGTGCCCTTTTCAGTGGAATACCTTCTCTTTGACTATCTCTCTTGGCAGTAATCTGTGAAAGGGGAAATCTACTTTGACTTTTTGAACCTTAAACCCTTGATCTTCTCTCTTTCAGCACCCCAGATTACTAGGGACGTCTTCCTTGGGATTAGCCACCCTGAATAGAAAGAGCTCCCCATTGAGGTTACAGTGGGTGGGGAAGCTCCTGTTACGCCAGTTTGGTCCTTACCTTCCAGCTATTTGACCTTGACTACAAAATGAGCGATAACATTTTGGCGTCGTTGTCGGGGAACACTGAGTCTATATTCCTCAACGACAAACCTTTGGTAAGCCTTGCCTCAGAGACCTATTCTTACAAGCTTACCTGGTGACTCCACTACAACTTTTCCCCCTACTCTTTGGTAGTTTCAAGAAAACTATCTGGCGACTCCACTGATGACGAAGCCAACAATGACTTCACAATGGGATCCAAGAAACTACATACCTTTAGATATGAGTAAAATCCCGGGATATCCCAGAAAATTGCCTCTCTCTTATAAAAAATGGCTCCCTAGATTCTCCGGTCTCGATGGAGAAAGTCTTGATTATCACATGAGCCAATTTTGGGAGTTCTTTCAACACTTCCCTGTCAGAGATGAAGCTGAAGACATAGTGATGAAACTTTTCTCTGCCTCTCTGCATGGAAAGGCCGAAAAATGGTACGATAGCCTTCCAGCAGCCAGCATCACATCCATGGAGCATTTTGAAGATATCTTCCTTGAAAGGTGGGATTTGAAACTAGAAGATGTACAATCATTGCTGAAAGAGATTGAAGGCATAAAACAAGCAAATTATCAGAATGTCAGAGTTTTCTAGTTCAAGTTCCAGAAGTTGTTTTATCAAATTCCTGAAATCCATCGTCCCGAAGGAAAGTACCTCGTTCATCTCTTTACAAATGGACTTCAGGGGCATTTGAGCTTCCTCCTAAATAAAAGGAATCCAAAAACTCTTGAAGAATCTCAAGACATGGCCATCCAGATCGAAAGGAATCTCCTCTTATCTGGAATCAATGCTCTCACCATGGATGCTCTTAGCTTGATGAAACTAGTTTCCCATGAAACCTTTATTGAAGATACACAAGAGAGAAGGGAACAAGTTTTCAACCAGCAAAATGAGGACGTGATTGAGGAGCAACAACCTAAGCAAGATGATGAAGTGACCACTTGTTCTCCTCCTGCTAATGAAGTCATCCAAGAACTTGTTTCTCCTGAACAGCGAAGTGAAGATGAGGTTAGTTGCTTTTCACTTCAAAACTCTGATGATACCGTGTCACTCGATTCAAAAGATGAGGAGGGAAAGAAAGCTTTGAACGAAGATTTTTGTTGAGCAATCAAAGAAATAGACATTTCATTTGAAGAAGAAAGAGTAATCCCTGAGGATGAGACCATAATGCATGCTGAAAACACCAAATTCCTCGAAGTTCCTGCACAAGAAGAAACAGTAAGTTACCCTCCTCCCTCAGTTATTGATAATGCCTTGCTTTGTGATGAAGAAAAAGAGGAGGATGAATTTTCAAATTTTTTAGACCCTGCATGTTATGACACAAATAGTGACATTGTTGATAACATTGAGGAGTTCATGCATGTTGGGAGACATAGGTGGGATATAGTTGGTTATGATATAGATCCCATCTATGACACTGAGATTCATTTCCAGTTGTTGCCCTTGCAATTGTCACAACAAATTACTTCTGACCAGTGGAAACAAGGAGATGAGGTTTTTACTTGTAGCTTTCAAAAAACCAAGGATGACCTAGTACCTTATTTTTTGGATGATTTTCAGTCTTACCTTGAGATGTTTGATGAGTACCCTGCTGAGCACTTGGACTCTTTTCATGAAGATGATTGTCGACCACCGTTGTGCTCAGATTTTGATACAAGTAAGGACATTGTTTGCCTGAAGAAGGTTAGTCATGAATTTTCACCCCAACCACCTGTTATTACCTTGCCATGCTTTACCATTAAAGGTGTAGTTGGGAAATACCCTTTTTATGTTGAGTTTCCTCCTAAGAAAACCCTAGATTCCAAGGGTTGGTTGGATAATGTTACCTCCAATCATTTTTTCGACTTTCCCTTGATAGTTTTCCAGTCGTCTGCTAATTTCTTGTTGTTTCTTTCCTTGATTTTAGAGCATGAGGATGTCCTAGGTAACCAGTCTACAGGTCATTCGAGTCGGTTTTCTAAACCTTGTATCTTTCATGACCCTTTCTTGGACAGGATTGAGTGCTTTTCTCAGAGATGGACTTGGCAGCATTTTGTCCCTCCCACCCGCCTCCATGAGTTAGACTCTGAGATTCTTGATGATGTGATATATGTTCTAACTCATGACATTTTTGTGCTTGATTTGTCACTGTTTTGGTTTATGATGAAGCACAAAGGCATGTATCAAGGAGCGTTATTGGATTGGCTTCAGTGGTTGTTTGATTACACCAACCTGCAGCCAACAGGTAAGTACAGGTAAGTCTTTTAATTTTTATTTGCATTTATGATTGCCTTGCATGCACATATTATTTTGCGGGGTGGCAATACCACCCCACCTTTTGTCGTTGATGCTTCCTTGTCAAGTGTGATAAGGTATACATGTTTATGCCAGAGATTGTTGAGGTTCTCATGCGCTCTACAATTAGCACATGTCCCCCAGTTGGAGCCAGATGTTATCCCCAATATCTAGGGATAACTAGGAGATCATGTCTCGAGGCCCACATGTCCTAGACATGGAGTACCGAGAGCGTGATTGACTTGAGCGTGGCCCTGGAGGACCCATCTCTCTTCTTCTTCGTCAGATTTTTCCTGTCAGCAGTAGCAGTTTCCATCGCCACCGGCCTGGGCCTGCATCGAAGAGGACTCTTTCTCCATGAGGTAATTGGTTCGAGGTATCATGGTATGTGTCATGTTTGATCATTATAACCTTCTTATATATGCATTAGGTTCCTTTCATTTCTGATGACTGCTTGGATCTTACACTAATCCACTTGACCATTGTTGGGGTGATTGATTGGGTGACTTAGCAAGCTTGTATTCATGGGTTTTGGTTAGATACCAAGGGGGATTTGCAGAGCCATCGTCCGCTCCCACCATCTTATCATGTTTACATCTTATACCCCGCTCATCCATCCCATTCCCCTAGTCTGGCGATTGGGATGACCTTTGAGAGTTACACTTTGTCTTGTGGGAAGAAGGGGATAAAGGCCCAGGGGGTAAAAGCAGCTGGTAAAAGATAAAAGCCATAGGAAATAAAACCTAGAGATGCTTCACCCAGGGGATCCCCGAGAAGGCAATAAAAAGCCTCCCGATAAGAAACTAAGGGACCCTAAGAAAAATGATAAAAAAACAAGACCTAACCAAGAGGATGGGAGGTCTCATCACGAGCCGACCCATTATGTTCATAGGTATCCATCAGTATGACATTGCCACTATCTGGTCACCAAGCCAGGGCAGTGACCTTTTGTTGCATGGCCAAAGGAAAGGGGGTCTCATCACGAGCCAGCCTTATCATTTCTGCGAAGATACCAGTAGGTAACGCTGTCATCTCTGGCCACCAAGCCAAGGCAGTGTCCTCTGGTCAGACCTTGAAGTAAAAAGAAATAAAAGAAAAATGAAGGCAATAAAGGGCTTGGAAAAATGCATCCATGACGAGTACAACTCGCCTCCTACAAAGGCACCCACAGACAATACCTGCCCTTGGTCTTACTATGAATGGGCATCCCTAAAAACCATATCACCTCATAAAACATAGCTTGAATAATCATTTGAGGGAACTTTCCTTATCTTGTGGGTATTAGCCCAATAGGCTGCTCTTTTGGTTTCTTCATCTTTGTATAGTAGATCTGTGTAATATCTTTGAGCTCTTAGATGATATGTTAGGGATTTCATGCATATATTTGATAACTTTAATGATGAGATATGATTTACATTGCTATGATCTCTAGGAATGATGAGCCCATGGAGGGCATAATCTTTGATGTGCAGGACCATACCCGGCGGACAGGTACCAGAGGACCGGTACACATGGGGAGATGATTAGCTCAGACCTCCATGGGGCTGAAGAGCCCATCAGATGGTTGTTGGGATGGCAGAGACAGGACAACATCATGATGAGACCTTGCATGAAGAAGACAGAAGGATGCCCTCACCAGGACACTTTGGCAGAGATCGACCTAGGGGGGATCACCCCCTACAGATGAGATGATGGCTTTGAGAGATAGGACGCCACCTAGGGCAGGATGGATGTTTTCTGGAGGATGTGGCAGTGTGCTTGGACCATTTGGCACGTGTGGCAACCTGCAGGATCCCTAGAGGGGCCAACGTTTTGTCGTATGGATGTTGATGATGCCCAAAAAGGGACAACGTCTCCCTCAGAGGGGCCTGGCGTCTCCCTTTTTAGCTCTTACTTTGACATTTTAGCATTTAATGTGACAAATAATGGAATATTGTTAAGTCAGCCTTGTCGGTTGTTTTTAATGACCTATTTTTTAATTTAAGGTCATTTGGATGATATAAATTGAGGACGTTGAGCCTCATTTTGAAAAGAACACAACTCACTCTCTTGTGAGAGATCTCTTTTTAGTCTTTTGTCTTGGATTATTGGCTCTTGGAGTTGAGGCGCTACACTTGGGAGGATTATCTTTGGCATATGTATGGTGTTTTTATCATTGGAAGGTGTTACAACTAGGGTTTGATAAGCTCTTCATGAATTTGTAAGTGTATTTTTCATACAAAACTTCTTGATTGAATGGTTGTAGGTTTAATATCTTACATGTATGGTTACATTGCTATTATTATGCTTAATCATTGAAACCCTAGGGAGAAAGCACACAAGTAGGTCCTTGCTTTATGTCCCCATGATAAAAACATGTTTAGCCATTTGATTTAGAAGGATATAGCCTAGCCATTGCTACACTAGTTCTTCTTTTTCTGAGTTAGATTTGGAATATAAGTTGAAGAAGGAAGACGTCCTAGGACTAATTAAGTTTACACCTAGGGTTTTGACCTTTTAGGGTTTGAAGAGCCTTGGCTCCACAACACTTTTCAGCCCTAGATTTATATTTCAAAGCTAGTCGTTTTTGCCAAAGAGTCTTAAGGAAAGAGGGAGGAGCATGAGGCCTAGCTTAAGCTACACCGGAATGAGCCTCCTCCCCTTAGGGTTTTCACTTAGTGGCCCTGCCATTGCAGCACCATTAAGCCTAACTCTCTCGTCCTTAAGTTTAGATCCTTCCAAGCCTTTAGTCTCACTCCTTGACTCCATAATACCCTAGGCACTGGTCTAAAACTTGCAACGTTGAGCCTTTGGTTTTCAAACAATCTTTCAAACTCTCTTAAATTGAAACCCTAGCTAACCCTAGCGACCTACTAACCCTAACCCTAGGATGACGTCTTGCCTTTTATGAACTTTTGCTTGGTATTAAATTTGCGGCTAGGTCATCTTTTGTTAGATATTGAAGTGTTGAATATTTTCCTTGGCTTATTTGACAAAACGTTCACCTCAATATTTGCCCAAACTAACCTAGATTAGGGCTGACGTCACCCTTAAGTAGCATAGTGACGCAACAACAACAATANTATATATATATATATGTATGTATGTATGAGCACATTTAATGCATTGTGATAACTTAAGAATTGATTTTGTACATTGAATGCAAGTACCATTTTGTATTTATTGAAGAAGTAATATTATAAGCCATTGTCTTTATTTGCAATCATTAACTTCGTCAATAATTACATGTTATTATTGCTCATATGTATTTGAAGATCGTCATTAGTAATTGAAGTATTAACCAGTGCTTGCACGTTTTAGTTTTATTTTCCTTGTCTTGCAAACAGGTGCCCTTTTCAGTGGAATACCTTCTCTTTGACTATATCTCTTGGCAGTAATCTGTGAAAGGGGAAATCTACTTTGACTTTTTGAACCTTAAACCCTTGATCTTCTCTCTTTCAGCACCCCAGATTACTAGGGACGTCTCCCTTGGGATTAGCCACCCTGAATAGAAAGAGCTCCCCATTGAGGTGACAGTGGGTGGGGAAGCTCATGTTACGCCAATTTGGTCCTTACCTTCCAACTATTTGACCTTGACTACAAACTGAGTGATAACAGGACCTGGTCTTTATTCACAAGTTCTTTTTGTTTCTCATTTCTTCTCCAAACCTTCCTATATATGACATATTCATTTTTGTCTATATATTTTTCTTGATCTCGTACTATTTCCAATCCTGAGAGTATGATTTATGGGTGTCCTTCATTCATCTGATCTTCCTTTATCTATTCTTTTTTCTTTTCCATGATTTCTTATATCTGATATCAATGTTCTCTTTCATAGAAGTATTTATCATGCTTCTACAATCATGAGCCATGTGTCCATAGTTATGGAATTTGTAACATTCAATGTTATTTGGGGCCACATAATCATTTCTTGCTTGAGAATTTCTTCCATAAGCCCTGCAATATGCAACTTTATGTCCAAAGTTAATACAATAAAAACAATGACCATAAAAGAAAATTACATGCCTAGGAGTGAATGATCTTGTTTGTGGTGTATTCCTTCTGAATTCTTGGCTTGGATGATCATGATATTCTCTTTTGTTAGTCCCTTCATTTTGATTGAATCTTCTTTGTGGCTTGAATGTGGAGTGTCTTCTTGAATATGTATCTCTATCAAAAAAAAAATTGCTTTACCATGATTCCTTCCTTTGAATACTTATGCGTAACTCTTACTCTTTTGTTCATTTTTCTTTTCTGGAAATCTGGAGTGTTTCTCTTCAACATTCTCTATTGATGATGTGAATGTTTCTGTATTTTCATCAGTCTTGTTGAGCTTGACGATTTTGGCTCTCAATGTGACAACTTCTTCTTCAAGCTTCTCAACCTCTTCTTCTTTCTTCATCATCTAACTCTTCATGACTTCTTCTGTTTGCTTTGCTTCTTCAAGTTGTATATTCAAGGAGATGATTTTATTTTCAAGTCTTCTTTCTTCTTGACCAAATTCTTCTTCAAGTTGATTTAAGTCCACAGTTATTTCCTTAAGATGATCTGTCAAAATACTTTGTATTTTCTCTATTTCCTTTCATTCGGCTTCCAAACATTGTTTTTCTTCCATATGATCTTTGTATATTTCTTCAATCTTTATGACTTCTTCTAGCTGAGCTTTTAGTTTCAGGATGACCTGTTGGGATTCTTTGGAAAACTCTTGAGAATTCTTCTTAACCAATTGTTCTTCAAGAGAATTGTTTTTCTTTCTTTCTTTCATCAATTCATCTAAACCATGGATTAATTCTTCTTCAATATCTACTATACCTTATTCACAATCTTCTTCCTACCACCTTGAAATATAAGTGTAGACCAACTGTCACTACCACAATCACTGCCACTGTCACATCAACCTGTAACCTGTCACTTTCACTGTCACTTCCACTTTCACATCAACCACTTTACCTTTCATTAATGACCTACAAATAATTAAGGACTTCTTAACCCATCTTTGGGGCTTCCATGAAGAATATAATATGGGAAAATCAGATTGATATTGGAGGCTCGAGTGGGTGAAGGAGAAGTTGCGGGTAGGGTTTTTCCTAGTCGCAGCCTGCAATGGATATGGCCACGGAATATTTGCAAGTCCTTTGTCTAATCGTGGGTGTGCTAGAGCTTGAGGCTTTCCCCGCCCCGTTTAGTCTCTAGTTTCTTATGTCTCATTTTTGCTCGTTTTATTTTCCTTTGGTATCCTTTTGTGGGTGGTGCATGCTTGATCTGTTTTGGGAGGGTTTTGTTCGCCATCAATTTCTCTGGCTTGGTCAATCTCAGCCTTTGTTTGGTTCGTCTATCTGGGTGGTAGCGGATTTTTGTCTTATCATGGGTGTGTTAGATCTACGCTCGTGGGAAGATTTATGTCTCTATTTGTGGGCGATATAATCGGTTCTGGATCCGATCCTTTTGTCTTCACTTATTTTTTTATGCACTCTTGGAGTTTTTTTCTACTCTTTCATTGTTTGTAAAATTTTTGGAGCATGGAGGTTTTCAAATGCCTCATTGTGGTTGTATCTAGCCGATCCATCCATGTTGGTGCATTCAAGGCCTAATGCAAAGTCTGGATTTTTCCCCGGAGACTTGGTGGCTAGGGGGTCTCTGCACTCCTCGCAGGTTTTGGAGCTTTGTGTAGAGAATGTTGGGGTTGTTGTTTCTTTTTCGATGTCTTGGGTCAAATCTTTGAGGTCCTTTTCTTTTTGGGTGTGCAGTGTTGATTTGATGTAGTTGGGTCAACACTTTGAGGTCCCTTTTGGGCGTGTAGTTTTTGGCTTATTTTCTTCCATGGTTGCATGACCCCTTGTTTTTGTCCCTCTGGCTCTAGTTCTTGTGGGGATTATTTTCCACTCTAGCCTGGTCCTTCCAGGTTGTGTTGGAGTCTGCCTCTACTGCTTTTTCTTGGCTGAGTTTTTATGTCTAATTTTTCTTTCGGTTTCTTTATGTACCAGGGCCGCTTTTAGAGGGCCATTTTGTTTGCTTCTTTCTTCCTCTAGGGTTGAAAGGTTTTTCATACTAAATGCATGTTTTTTCATTCATTATTCATAATGTAATTTTTATTTATCTTAATAAAAGTTACGCTTTTTTCCTCTGGGAAAAAATCTTTGGGGCTTCCATAGGGGCTTCTTAACCCATATCTAGGGCTTATAACTTCATGACCTTGTAACTCCTCAATCGTGAGGAACTATGTGACGTTCCACCTACCATTGGAAATGGCATGACAAGGACTATCCATCTATGAGTTTGTTACATGCATTTTCATTATCCTTCATGTCCTTATTCCTCAAATAACTTGGGATCTCATGACCACACCTCCAGGGCTTCGTGTATACTTCATCAAATGAACCCATCACATTTGTTGACATAAACCACTCTTGTTGACTTCAATGAAAACTAACTCACCATCTATCTCAACCATATCTCTAGGGCTTCTGGACTTCTCCAAGGTTTGGCATCAATGACAACCAACTGTCCAAACTAACTATCCAACAAATACCTCTAGTTTGATATAAAGGAAAATGATAATAGGATGAGGGATTGGGAATGGATAATCAGAAAGATATAAAGATAACATTGTGTTATAACAAATGGCTCTACATTGGTGGACATATTACGTTAGTCTAAGTAGTGGAGGCAACCTCTGTGTCCTAGGTGTCACTCTCCATCATCCCAAAGGGAAATATAAGCCATATTAGGAGGAGGTGTCTTCGTTATCTCCAATATAGGTATAAATATAATATAGACATGCATTTACTATGATGGACCAAAGAATAGCACAACCTAAGTCCCTTGGGGGTTGGGAACTAAAATAACTTCATGTTTATGGAAAAGCATTTGTTGCAAAAATCTTCTAGAGATTGTTGAATATTGAAGGATTATGAAAACTATATCAAACCTCTTGATATTGAAGAATGGACTCATAGCTAAAGGAAAATTGCATTTGGAGGGTCATTACATTAGAGATCTATTGTAGAGTCTTTTACAATGATAAAAAAAAACACGTATTGTGGCTTGTAGTGGATGTTAGAATTATAAAATTGGGATTGGATCCTTGGATATGAGGCCAATGGTATAGAGGATGAGTGTTGGCCTTCTCTCTATTTTTCAAAATAGGAATGTGCACAATATTGAGATGTATATGGGAAGGATGGTAGAGAAGGATCTAGAAGATGGATAAATGAGGAGATCTAGGGGAGATGGGAAAACTAGCTAAGGAATGAGATTCATTTAGAAGGATGTTAATTGAAGGATAGTTCATATCAGTTATCAATGTGATTCCTCGGTTTGGGGAGCCAGATGAAATGGAGGGTTATATATTGTAAAGTTGAACTATAAGGTAGATCTCATAAGAGAATCAAGGGGGTGATCTAGAATGGTATTGGAGGTTTTGGTGGAAACATAAAGCACCCTCCAAATAAAAAATCTTGTTTTGGCTCTCTCTTTCTCTCTCTCAAACAAATTTCTTGCTTGGGAGAATCTTCAAAAATGTAGGTGGGAGGAACATGGTATATACTCACTCTACAGAGAAGTTGAGGAGATGGTCTATCATTTGTTGGTCACATGCCACTACAATTGAAGGTATGGATTTCAACCAAACTTTTTAAAAGAGGGGAAGGTGAATGACATGGTAATTCTCTCGTAGAATCTTTTGAGGGATGGTTGGAATAATTTTTTCTAGGTATTTCTCCAACTCCCAAGTAGATTTATTGTAGGAAAAACTTAGATAACAATGCCTTCCTGAAAGTTATAAAGAAGAAACAATAAAGAACCATGATGATGCCATTGGAAGTGGATAGTGCAATACCCTAGGGATTTTTTGACGGTGCATCAACTAGTAATATAGGTCAATGTGGGGCAAGAGGTGCCCTATTTTTATCATAACATTGATTGATCACCTTTGCATGTGGAGTAGGTATATAACAAATAACAATGTGAAACTAAGGGTTGTTGGAATTCTCATGATGCTTGTAGAGGAACATGTCATGAACAAGCTTTGATTTTTCAGTGACTCTTAGGTAGTTTTTCGGTGGATGAAAGGATAAACAATGGGTAGGAATCTGGACCTCAACAATTTTCTCAAAGATGTATTGGTCTTGAAGGGGAATTTGAATCACGTATATAGCGAGAATGACCAGTAAGCAAACTTCCTCTCTAAATAAGTAGTGGAACATGAGTTTAGGTAGTTGAACACAGAGGAGTGCAAATATGGAGAAACAATGTCAATTTTGGTAAGAAGGATGTTTCAATGATTTCATCACATAAGTCAAATATTGTAGCTTTTGTAAAGCTAATTTACATTGATATTTTGTCTTCCTTTTTTGGATAAGTAAAAAAGTAGTAGGATGTTATGGGTAGATAGTTAACATGCTTGGATTATCTATATTTTTTTATATCTTTCTCATATGTAAGCATAATATGGATGTGTGGTTATTATTTGTTCTGTGTTTACTCTCTGGCGTAATGTTTTTAGTTTCTATCTAATCCATGTATTACAATCACAGGCTTCTAAAAACTAACTTGAACAATTGTTGATGATGGTAATGATATTTTCATCGAAATATATTCATTTATGATCGAATAAAATCTCCTTATTATAGATTTCAAAATACTGAGGATGAATGCACCTCTCCCCCATATTCAAATTAAAGAAAAGTAAAGAACAAAATTAAATTCTTAATTTATATTTTTGGTCTTAAGTATGTTTTCATCATCGCCTTAGTCCTCCGTCATCTTCAAAGTGCCTTCCTCCAAGCCATAAGATTATTTTTTTTCTTGATATACTTCTTTATTATTTTATGTCATCAATTGTTCAAACTTTATTGTCCTAAAAGTACTCACTAACTTGAAATCCTAGTTCATTTTGTCTTTGAGATTGGTATTCCTTGTTTGTAGACCCCTTCCAACCACCTACACACTATATTATAGTCACCATGCACCATGACCTCTTGAATTTCATTATCCTAGGTGAGAAGCATTAATATTTTTGTCTTTTAACTTTGCTATATTATTTGAACATGTCCCAACCCTAACTTGAAAGATAATCTAATTGATTTAGGTATAGAATAAATATTTCCCCACTTCTTGTTGGGTATGTGTTATATTCTTCACATGACTAGTGTTAGTGTTTGCTACGTTGTGTCGGGTGCGCAGGGGGGTTTGGCGGCCCCCCTTCGGAGGTTGTAGGGGGGCGAAAACCCTCCTGTGCGGGGGTTCGGAGGCAATGCCCCCAAGAAAAAAAAAAATCCTCAGGAAACGTGTCACATTTTTGCCTCGTTTTTCATGTCGCCTCGATTTTCATGTCCATTGTTGGGCAGTTTTTCGGCACATAGTTTTTGCCGATGGTTTTCTATTTTCGGTTAAGGAATTAGTGTTGTTGACTAATCCAGGTCATTGATTTAAGTTTTGGATGCCACTTGCTCCTATATGTATATTGTATTATAAACAATGTATCACTATGAATGAATATAGAATATGTTGGTTTTCCTGGTTTGGGTTTTGAGGGGAAAAATATGTGTAATGTGTGTATTTTCCATTGTATATTTTATGTTCTTTTATTGAAAATCTATTTGTAGTAAAATAATGTACAATGTTAAAATCTACACTTCTATTGACACTTCCTACAAAAAAAAATTCAAGTACCACGCATGGTAAGTGAGTATCCACTTATGTAGGACTCCCTTGCCTAGTATTCATATTCTTGTTCTCCTCGAACTTCCTTAGAATAAGTTGATTCAATATATAATAAAATTGCATTGGATTTCTTTATTTGTCTTTTAATAATGTTGCATTTCTATTTAGACAAATATACCAAAGCACATAGAAAGTCATGGAAAGAAAACCTCTATTTTTCCCTTTTTATGAGGGGCATGTTTGGAGAGCATCTTGCAAGTTTTCTCAATTCCATTCCCCTACATTATTTCCCAACCCTTAAATATATGTTTAGAACACTTTTGTGTTATGGTGATGTTGGATTAAGTTTACAGTGGATTCTTAGGACCAACATAAATATAACAATACCTTAGGCCCAACCAATCTCTCTTTTTGAATATTTTCCCAAGTTAACACCTTATTTTCAAGAATTAACCATATAAAAATTTGGTCATTGGTTGAATCTATATCTTCCAAATGAATTTCCACTGCCATTTTGGTTCCTCTACCTCAATTTAAAGGAAATAAACCTTATAACCAAGATACACAATATTATAAAATACACAATATATTTGTTTGTTTTGTTTTCTCCCCGTCTCAAGCAATCTTGATCATCATCGAGTGATATCACTAATATTATGAGTTCCATCTATTATCATTCTCCCCTTTATAAACATCTATAATGTAAGATTTCATAGAAGTTTTCATATCACTAGACATGGTATTACCTACCTCCATTCCTATCCAATCATTGATACCCAATCTAACAAATTTCTCATCCTTAATTTACCAACTAAGATGCATTCCAACCAACCTAGATGATAGAATGAATTATTTGTTTAAGATTATCACTCTCCCGTTTATAAACATCTATTATCACTCTCCCTTTTATAAACATCTATAATGTAAGAGTCCATAAAAATTTGCATATCACTAGACATGGTATTACCTACCTCCATTCCTATCTAATCATTGATACCCAATCTAACAAATTTCTCATCCTTAATTTATCAACTAAAATGAATTCCAACCAACCTAAATGATGGAATGAATTATTCATTTAAGATTGAACCTCCTCAATATTTCTTTGTAATATGGTGACATAATACTTCTCCTATTATTAATATACATACATTCCCATGGTAGCAAAATCTTTAGAGAATACTAGCAAGTATTCTATCCCAACTTTGAATTAGATATCTCTTGAATGGGGTGATAGTGAGAGAGTAATTCCATCCATCTGTCCGGGGGAGCCTATGGACCATGAACTCATACCCTCCAAAGCACCTCATGGAGCAACGACAGGTCCCATCTCGCACGCGCATAGTTAATATGAAGAGAGACACCATTAAAATGATTCATTCCACTCGTTCAATGCATATTAACGTTATCTCACTTATGCGAACGTTACACACAGGAGACACGAGGTTCTCGTGATCTCGGGAAACAAAATATTATCGCGCTATTGATATTTACTGGCACATTGATATTATCGCACTATTGATATGTGGCACCATGAATATTTTTTTTATTTTATCAAACAACCACTCTCAATCTATCAATATGTAATTGTTTGCTTTGAACTAGAGCTAAAAACAAATGTAGAGAAATTTTGAATAAAAATGGAATTAACAAAATTTAGAGACTTATTTATCATTTGTGTAACTAATCATGATTTGCCTTTGATTTATCTCCATTCCACTTTCACATCTAAAAAGTTTCAAAAGAAACTCATACAACTTATCCTACAAACTATTATGTTACCAAATATAAACTAGTATATCATCTTCTATGAACAAACTACGGGTGATAGTTACTTGCTATGTGATATGGATACCAATTAACTTTTCTTGATTTGTTTCATGGGTGATATACTATACCTAGTTGAACTTTCAAGTACCGATAAATGGGACAAGGGACATCCTTGTTAAATTCTTCTATGTAATTTAAAAAATGAAAAGTTAGAACAATTAATTAATTCAACAAATCTCATTGTGGTGTAGCATTCCTCCGGTTAATGAATTTAAAGTTCAAACCAACATGACTCATTAAAAATATAAGGTACAACCTGTTCGACAACACAGGTATTCCAACAGAGGACGAACACCTTCAGTAACCACTCACATAACCAGATCAAAGATCAACACACCGATGTTTTCACGTGGTAAAACCCCTACGGGGAAACATCCACGGCCCCAGCCAACG
>ML789348.1:220026-233101 GCA_009831015.1 Picea engelmannii
TGTTTTGGACTTTTATATTTTTTTTAATTGTTTTTTTTACAGTGTTTTTGAATTTTTCGCTCCATTTTTTTTCTTTATTTTTTTTTACTTTTCTTTTAAAAAAATTGGATTATGATTTTTTTTTAAAGGGGGTATTCTTTTTTCTTTTTTATTTTATTAAACTGGCTCGGGGAGTTTTTTCTCAATTTATTTAAACATGGCGACCCAGGTTCGAAACCTACCACTACCAGGAGGAGACACCTAAAAAATCCACCCATGCGAAGGGTTGATGTGGCCCAGGCCGGGTACAATCCCCATGTGATTTTGACGGCTTAGATGCCCCTCGATCGAGGTTTCTTAGCCACAGGTTAGTCCCATAGATCATGGACACGCTAACAAAAAAAGTAATTAATAAATAAATTTTCAACTAATGATTTAGGGATCAATTTTGATTTTTTTTATAGTGATGGTACCAATAGTCGAGGCCATGGTTTCTATTAAGTCCTAATTTTAACTTTGAAAATAAATACACGTTATTCCTTTGCATGAGGAACCTGAGAGAAAGATGGACCCGCGACATCCAGGTGAGCAGCTACTACAGAGGACTATGCCCATGGTCAGCTCGCGGTAGGACGCTAAAAGGAACCTTCGTGTTGTTTAGCAATCCAGGACACCACTGACAAAAGATAAGCATTCTACTCCTCCAGATTCTCCATGCGATGTTCAGTTGACAGAAATATTCATCTTTAGGCAACATTCCCATAGCCACCATTTTTTTGGTGTGCCAGTAAAGCTCCAAAGTTCTATAAAACTTGGACTTGCGGGTTCTAGTGCAGCCCAAATCTGAAATTATGTCCCCCACTTGTTCTTCAACTTCCTCATCGTCTTTAAATTCCTTAACCAACTTAACCTTGGATTCCAGTGTAGCCATGGTCGCTTGGTCATCCTCAGGCCCGACAAAGTCATGGTAGAATTCAGTAATTACTACATCTAACTTAGCAGCGCGCGACAAATCAATGAGGGAGGGACAAGGATTTTTTGCATGGGGAGCCATAAGAAAATGAGCCAGAGAAGCCAAGGTTATAGACACAATCCTGATGAGAACCTAATCAAACCACCTAAGGGAGCAAAGCCAAAGCATGATAGCAGCCATGGCCTTCTCCTCACAATTTATATGTGCTTGGGCCATAATACCCATTAACTCCATATGTACAAGGTATTCATTGCATCTCTTTTCCATGAATAGCAGCATGATGCAAGGTCGTGTGTCAAGATCCCAAATCTTGTGAGATTTCAAACTCGCAATCAACCACTAGATTGTTGTCATGACCTCGCATAACCTTCCAACCTGGGTGAAGTACAAAGACACGATCCTCAGGAGCATGGATCCCTCCCACCTGCCATGTTGGGTTGTGTGTCGTCTCTTCCGCCCTGAACATGAATCCCCCATTGTTAACAAACACCCCATCTGGGGTTGTTTTTTATTTTTTAATTTTGTTTTTATTTTTTATTAATTTTGTATTTTAGTTTTTTGTTTTTAATTTTGTATTTGAGTTTTTTTTTTGTTTTTTTTTTGTATTTTAGGTTTAATTTTTAGTTTGTTTTTTATTTATTTTCAAATTTTGGGTTTTTTTTATGTTGTTTTGGACTTTTATATTTTTTTTTAAATTGTTTTTTTACAGTGTTTTTGAATTTTTCGTTCCATTTTTTTTCTTTATTTTTTTTACTTTTCTTTTAAAAAAATTGGGTTACAATTTTTTTTAAAGGGGGTATTCTTTTTCTTTTTTATTTTATTAAACTGGCTTGGGGAGCTTTTTCTCAATTTATTTAAACATGGCGACCCAGGTTCGAAACCTACCACTACCAGGAGGAGACACCTAAAAAATCCACCCATGCGAAGAGTTGATGTGGCCCAGGCCGGGTGCGATCCCCATGTGATTTTGACAGCTTAGATGCCCCTCGGTCGGGGTTTCTCAGCCACAGGTTAGTCCCACAGATCACGGACACGCTAACAAAAAAAGTAATTAATAAATAATTTTTCAACTAACGATTTAGGGGTCAATTTTGATTTTTTTAATAGTGATGGTACCAATCGTCGAGGCCATGGTTTCTATTAAGTCCTAATTTTAAATTTGAAAATAAAAAAGAATCAACGTTATGGGAAGCATCACTTTTTTATTCAAGAATCAATTTTAAGGTTTTTGTCCACAATGGCATCTGTTGTGAACGCAACAAGGAAGAATTTTAATCACCCCCCAAAAAAGGGTGTTATCGGTCGCGCCATTTTTTATTTGTGAGTAAAAATATCCACTAAATGCGACCTTTAAAGAAACGAGAACTCTGGAGGGTCCTTGTACAATTTCTCATTAAATTTCGATTTAATAATACTTTTAATATTATCTTTATTCTAGGGGAGGTCGGTGCGGAGGGGGATATTTTTTTACCCTAATTGGAAAGATAATTTCTTCTTTGCATGGAGCTTGGGTCTTTCTTCAAATAACTAGGCAGAGACCATGGCTCTTTACATGGCCCTAGAACTTATCAATTCAGAAAAAACAACGAATGTCATTGTAATAATATATTCTGAGTTAATTAGCAAGGGAATGAAACAACAAAATGTGAACAATCATCATATCCTAAGTAGAATCTTGCAAAGGATCGCCAAACAAGGGAAAAGATTAAAAAAATAGAATATTATCAGGTAGTGTGGCACCATAACCATAGAGGAGATTCACTAGCCAAAGAGGCCCAGAAATTATCACAAGGTGTGTTAATGAGAAACAATGAGAATGTAATGCAATCCCTACCTTAGGAAAACATGTTTAAGGGGAAAAAAATGTTGATATGACTAGCAACGTCAATAATCCCAAGCACACATCACCACTTGGACAAGTGTTCCCCCTCTGATGTCTTGGTTTGTACAAAGCCCTCAACTATCTCTTCACTCATTTGGAGCATGAGATTTCCTTCAAAATGTACCAAGAATCAATCATTCTTGAATGTGGGAAATCGTTCCCCTCTTCTCATCTGTCATTCAAAGTGCAAGCAATTTAGGACACACGTAGAAATATAGGCCATGAAATTGAGGCACAAAATAAAAAAGTAGTTAGGCTCAAGGATGAAATTTGTTTTCAAGAGCATAGGATAGACAAGGAAATAACAATGGTTCTAAAATCAGTAACCAGGCAGGCCTGTCAAATTTGTTTTCTTCAGCTCGCCAATTGTGAACTCGGACAGGCTTTGAAAATGGTGCACCATTCCCAAACAACTATATAGAATAATTCAGCTAGCTTAGTCGATTCCATGGCATTCTAGGATGAAGTTAAAGATTCCCATCTCATTCTAGGATACGCTGTCAGTGCATAGCATTGACAATTCATGGATACCATGTTCAAGCTATCTTAGACAGGTCCCATGTTTTTGTAGAATTGTCTTTTTGTTAGACTCTTTCATCAGGATATGTACCTCTATAAATGCTAGAAATTTCGTAAAAATTGAAGTTTCAGCAGATAGGAAACAATTGGAACTCTTATTATGACAAAATGTTGACTCTACTTTTTGAATACTACGTAAACTCTTGTTGTTCAGCTTCACTACAATACTATGTCCTTAACTTCCCCTTTTGCGAGCTACATAACCCAAACATTATGTATTCTATATTAAAAAAAAAAATTGGCTTTTTTCTTTGTAGTAACATTTGAAACGTTATCCAAGTCTTTAGGGGATTTGTAAATATTTTTAAGGTGGGAGTTCCAGTCCCTCAAAAGAATCATATTATTTTCTTTAGTTTTACTAGTCTAAATTTGCCTCCAAAATTTCTTAGGATCTAGCTTAGATAGGTGCAAAAGATTCTCTTGATTTCTATTTATATAGTACTTTTTTTTTCCTTTTAATTAGTGATTTGTACCTATTTATCTTATCATATTTTAAGGACTCATTAGAAGCATCCCTAATGAATTTTCTAGCAACTTTACACTCGTTATCATACCGAGGGTTGGTTATTCTATTTTCATTTTTACATAGAACCTCGATAGAGAACTTGTTAATAGAAGTAGAAAAAGTTGTCATAAAATTATGATAGAGGTCTTCAATATTTTTCTTATAATATAGGATATTTAATTCATTATTTAAATCCTTTAAGAAAATATCAACGTTATTTTTGTCAAAAATCAAGTGCCTTTGGTTATCAAAATTTTCTTCGATGGGGCTTTTGTGCATGACAACGTTTAGAGTTAGGGTTAGAGGTCTATGATCATATTCAGGACCATGGCCATCTAAAAGTTCAAAATTTACTATTTGGTTGTATAGTAAGATATTACATATCACATAATCCATGACACTCATGCCCAATCCATGAATACAAGTCACCTAGTTAGAATTAGGCCACTTCAGTAGACCATTGCAAATTATTATATCTTGAGAATTGCATAGCTTGATTAGGTCAACACCAAACAAATTCTTGGTCAGGTCTTCAGAGTTTTTTTGTATCTATTAGCTAAAACAAGGTCCTTATCTAGCCATAGAGGATTAGGGTTGGAATAATTACTTCAAAGAATAACTTGATTAATTTCAGTTCTAGCATTAAAAAGTCCTAGCAAGAGGATACCACCTTCATTCCTTAGACTGTAAATATCTTGTTCAAAGTTATTGTAGGGACAAATTTTATCTAGAAGGTTTTCTTATAAAAGGTAGAATTAATAGGAGTGAAATAACATATTGTTATATAAATATTCTTAACATTAATTTTTGAAATCTCCATCCATATTATTGATTGAGAGGGTAGATATTATGAAGTTGAATGTGAGGAGAAATGTTCTTTTTATGTAACAAGCTATGCCTCCAATCCCTTTGTTGTAGTATTTCTTCTTCCAACCACGAGACAACATTCTATGTTAAAGACCTTAGATTATTCATTCTCCCAAGTTTCAACTAGAAGTATAATATCAATTTTACTCGAGACCCAGCTTAACATAGGACCTTTGATCTACGAAAATCCATGACAGTTTCAGGAGAGGATTCAAAGTGTGCCAAATTCCTATTTATTATTATTTTTTTGTTCTCTATACCAAATAATAGCCTTTTGATTTGTAATTATTGCCCATTTTCCTTCCTTCCTAACTTCTTTTACCTTTTGAAATTCCTTCCTTAATTCAACTTAGTATTATTGAATGAGATCTTCATTTATAAATATTCCCGACCCTTTTAAACTCAAATATTTATTGAGTATGCCATATTTATGATCATCAGATTTTATCTTGACACAAATCAACATATCTTTATGTTCAATTATTTTGCCCAACCTCTTTTCTTCTATGAGACAAGTTGTTTCAATTTTTTATTTATTTTTTAGTTCTTCTAAATTTACTATTGCTAGTGTGTCCTCATCTTTCTACTCTTTTATACCAAAATTTATGATGTTCAAGGCTCTTTTATTATGCTCGTGATCTAACTCTGCGATATTATTCATTTCCTCTTTGATAAGTTTGATATCCAATTTACGTTCCAAACTATTTAGGGCCAAATCGTTAGTTAGATTTTCTTCTAGCTCTTTAATCTTGTCCCCTATATTACAATTTTCTTTGACATATCCTTCTTGGGTTGATTATTTCTTTTCTTGGTTTTTTTTTCCATTTCTAGTAATATAACCTCTATTTTCTATGACAGAGTCTCCAACCCTAATATTTTGTTGTCTAGTTATGTATGAAGATTGTCTTCTAAGGATCTAAATTTATTATCAAGCATTACCTCTAACTCTATTTTATGTTTGGCTTCTCTCTCTTCTCTATGTTTTTCTAATGATTCTATATGTTCATAAAGATTATCTAGGGTTACTTTGCTAGCTCTCCCTTGAGAGGTTTTGGTATATGTGGTGAATTACTCATATTGAAAGTAGAAGAAATAAATAAGAATTGGAGAAAAAACAATGAATATATAAAATGTTTGTCATATTTCGAAGTGATTCCATTATTATTTGAATTATACTTTATATTTAGTATTTCAATAATATATATCATATCTTGAGATGATCTTACCAAAATCTTAACCAGGGGGAGGTCTATATGTAGTTCATTATTGCCAAATAAAAAATAACATATAATCATCTTCGACTTCTATAGTTCCAACTCAATTATTATCGTTGACCCAATTTCTTAAAATTCTATTGATTTTGAATTCTAACTCATCAACCATATTTTTTATTATGAGGCTAATTTTAGACTCATATTTACTCGAAAAGCTTATATTGATGAGTCATTACCCATATGAACTTCATTCTCATATAATCCAACCTCTTTAATGATCTAATGACTATGACTGACTAACCATCACTACTTACATTGACCTCAAATGTTGCACCTCATATATACCTCACACCAAATCCACAAAATGTGAACCATAAGGTGTTGTATCCAAACAAAAAGAACCTAAACTATTATCTAGAAAAAAACACCATGTCCTTGAAGTGTGATCTAACTTTTGAACCTTGACATGTTTAATTAGAGAGCCATTTCATTGTACATGTGGAAAATATAGGGGTGAAAACATGAATCTTGGTTACTATTATGTGACAAGTGTGATGAAGTAAAATAATTTTTCCACACAGTTTTTGGTCGAAACAAATGTCACTATATTTTGGTTGAACCTTTTTGTGGTTGAAAGCTAAATATGATGTGCATTGTCCATCTACTTGACGTATTCCTAGAAGATTCTCCTAAGGATGTTCAAATATTTTCAACTAGAAAAGGTTTTTGGCCAAAAATGTTGCTTTTGTATCAAGCATAAGTAAAAATCCATCAATATCCACCTCGAATATGGTATTAAGCTCAATGAGATCACGCAACTAGAGGATTCTGCTCTAGTCAACAGATTCTTGAATAAAATAATGGGAGGAGACTCCTAAAATCCTAGTCGGTGGAAAACTTTGGTGCTTTGCTTGGTTACAACCTGCAAATTATGGTACTTTTGAAGGGTTGGGATGTTCAGGATTATTGAAGATGCATACAAGATCCTACATAACATGTGGAAATGGGGTTCTTGGGCTCTATACATTAAGAAATGGCACCTATATTTCAAGGCTCGTTTGGTGCATCTCAACTTCACTCTAGTTTGGGTAAGGATGTAAGGTATTCCTCTAATCCTCTAGACAGAGGAAGTTTTTAAAGAAAATGGGAACTGAGTATGACTCTTTTATGAATTGGATAACTTGTTTCAAGACTCTTGTTATATGGGGGTGGCTATATTATTGCTTGGTCTCAATCTATCTAAGGGTTTGGCTGGCTCCACAATAATTCAAAAGGGCCTTGCGATTTTCCACCAAACCCTTGACTATGAAGGGATTCTCTTCAAATGCTAACAGTGTCACGAATATGGTCATTTGGTAAAAGACTACTCTCTCATATTTAAAAGAAAGTTTGAGTTTGAAAAGCTCCCCAAGCTACAAAAGACCCAACCCATCCTCCTTTGAAGAAGAATCCCTTTGAAGACTCTTAGAAAAATTCATTGGAATGAAATTCAGCGAATGATACTTTAGCAAAGGATATCAAAGAAACGCAATAGGAGCTCCTCTCATGCCACCCCTAATAGTGAGACCTAACAATGATTTTGGGTAAGCAATTTTTACATATTCGCCCTCATATTGAAAATTCCTTTGGCCATTCTCTTTTTGGGTCTTGGGAGGTAGGACTAGAGCATTGATCTATAAAATTTCGTGGATATTCCTCTGGAATAGTTTATCACAACAAATCTAATAAAATATGAAATCTTTACTATTAAGGTTATTTTTCCTTTAGATCTCCAGAATATTTAGTTATTGATTTTATGCTTATGCATGAAATAGATAAAAAGTGAAAAATAGAGAACAATAAAATACAATCACACCATCCATAAATAAACACAAGATGTAACATGAGAAATATGGTCTTGGACTTGATGCTATTTCAAAGTTGTGTGTTTCAGCTTTACAAAAAATGTAAAAAAAATCATATGTAAATGATTACAAGAATTAAAATGAACGAAGTAAAGAATATAACAATCTGAAAATCAGAAATACACAAGTCTCAATTGAGAAAAAATAGATTTTATTAATATAAGCTCTTCTGAGTTACAATAAAAATGCCTCTTTCAATCCCCTACAAGGGTGAGGACAAAGACCAAACTTAGAAGTCTAATATGGAATTGAACATCATACATAAACAATTGGTGTCTGAAAGAAAATGACCAAGATTGTATACACTGGATCAACCAAGTCACAAGCCCACCAAGTCTTGACTCTGCAAAATAATCTTAATAAAACCTTAAACTTAATTCAGAAATTCTAATAAAACTACACAGACTATCAAGAGAAATGAATGCAAAGAGTAGATGTATTAAACTAGGTGTTTATAGTAAGATAAGTGATACTATTGTCTCCACATTTATGTGTCTATACCTCTATGAAATCTTAGAAAGAACTCTTACATTTATGGTCTAGGTCTATTGTTTCATTACTTCACGAGGAACATGCACTCTTGACAATCTACTATGGATTCCACTCTATGAAATCTTAGAAAGAACTCTTGCATTTATGGTCTAGGTCTATTGTTTCATTACTTCGCGAGGAACATGCACTCTTGACAATCTACCATGGATTCCACATTGCTCAACCTCTAGAGGGAGTCTAGTGAAGCCATTGGGTTGTATAAATATGTTATGCTTCACATATCAATTGTGAGAGATGGTTTATGAGGCATTACTTGCACCAAAAGCTTTGACAATTCAAAAGTTGGTTTAAAGACAAGTTATTCATTGGTATATTAATTTTATAGTAATATTAAATTGATCCAAAGAGACACGTCTCTTTGAAAATTAAATTCAATTTTCTTTCTTAAAAATAGTTGGAGAATACCTCCCGTAACTACCCAAAGATTATTTTGGTTATAATCCATCCACGGAGTATTTGACTTTGTTAAATTGTTCATCCATAATTCATGCGATTCTTTGCATAATTGTCAAGCCCAGTCCCGCTCTGATACCATATTGAATTTTCATAAGAGATGATATTGTATATGAATATGTGATATTACAATGATGAGTGTTCCATATATGTAGAACATATGGTGAACATCCATGAAAGGATGCATCCCCTGGATAATAAATATATATGAAACACTAATCATAAATAATTATTTATGATATATATTTATACCTTATATAAATATATTATTACAATAATAGTATTACATTAATAATATTGTTTAATAATTAATAATCATATTATTAATTATTAATCTAGTAGAATGTCTTTCCAATGTTGCCCAAACATCAACAAAATTGAGGGGGTTTGGCTTTAGACCTAGGCCACAAAATTGAAGGGGTTTGGCTTTAAACCTAGGCCAACCATCTATAGCAGGTCAAAAATCGTATATGTCCATAGGCCAAAAAAAAGGGGAAGATAGGTAAACAACTGACTATAAATAACCCTAAAAATATTGTTTTATAAATATAGGTCAACAATAATTATGATCCAAGAGACCATATGTGAGGGGACAAAGGCAGTGACAATTATATCTCCTTGTTTGAAGGATTGTTCCTTTTGACCATATGTGAGGGGACAAAGGCATCGGCAATTCTATCTCCTTGTTTGAAGGATTGTTCCTTTTGATCATTGGATTCTTTAGAACTCATAAATTTGTCTTTTTTAATTGCAAGGAAAGTCTTTACTCTAATTAATCTCTATGGTCATTTGGAATACCCCTTGGTTGATTATGTGTCTCAAACTATGGTCATTTGGAATACCCCTTGGTTGATTATGTGTCTCATGTTTGAGAATATGGAGTAGTGTGATGTGAAACCTAATCAACTTGTTCCTACAATGAGGTTGAAATATTGGGCAAAGAAGAAAGCCAAGGAAGCTAAAAAAAAAGTACTAAATAAACTAGGGAACAAATAAGAATATTTTTTGAAACTAATAACACAGAAATATTTAAGGAAGCTAAAAAAAAAGTACTAAATGAAACTGGGGAACAAATAAACAAATAAGACTATTTTTTGAAACTAATAACATAGAAATATTTACAAACGAATAATAGTTTGGGTTTTCTATAAAATAGGCAAATACATGGCATTGTGGGAACACCACAAAAAGGTCTTCATATAGTAAAAGTAAATAAGGTACAAGGATAAATCTATTTAAGTCCACAAGTCGTTGTCATGCATAGTTGCTAGGGCAATATGGCTAGCAAGAAATGTAATGACTTTCCAAGGTAAAGGAAATACTTCCGATTCAAGTTTGTCATCAAGTTAATTTTGCATTTTGCTTATGGGGGGATATGGAAACGAACATCCTTGAAGTCATCTAGATTTCTAAAGTGCCCAGAAATAGATAAATTTTTGGCATCGGGTTAATTTGATGGTGCATGTCAAGGAACTCCATGGGTAGGTGGAGATAGGGGCATTCTTTTCATAAAGGAAAAATCATTTTATTTCTTTTAAATTTGCTATCGAACCATGGATTAATAACAAGGTTGAATTATTTGGTATTACAAGTTGCTGCTCAAAATTGCTTAAAAAAAAAACATTAAATCTTCATATCCAAGCTAACCATTCACTAGGTAAGGACAAGAAATAGGTTGAAAAAACTATTGCTAATCCCAATTAAGGATTTAGAGTGAAAGAAGCAAAAAACAAGCTTTCAGATGTCTCCATGAATCATGTTTTCAAAGAAGGAAATGGAAAGGCAGATAAACTTTCAAAAGATATTTTATTTTTGCAAGAAGTTCAATTATATGAAGAGAGGGTTTAGAAACGCTCAACCAAGGGAGAGGAACAAAGTTTCTTTATCGTGGAAGAGGAATAACTCCTAATCTTATGTAAACTTTGAACTTATGATAGATCTCTTTGTAAGAAACAGGGCTAGATCAGACATTGTATCAACCTTGGATGCTTACTTTGTTAGTGGTGCATCTAGATCTCTATATGGAATTAGTTGGAATTAGTTAAGGACCTAGAATTGGGCATGGAACTAAAACTACCACTTAAACACCTGGTACAGAGTAAGCTACTTTTGGTTATGGGTCTAGATCTGGAATTGAAACTTCTTGAATAAGCATTTCATGCAAAATCAATGAATCTATTAGATGGGAGGTAGTTTTCTCATGATGTCCCATCCACCACTATTAAATCATTATTGTCTTGACTAATGTAATTCCCATGCCGTAGACTCTTACCATTAAATCAATACCTAAGGAATTAGGTGTTGAAACTAATGATCCATCTAAGAAAAGGTTTAATCCTTATATTGATTTTCAACTAATTTGTTGAAGCGCACGTATACCTAGCATCTTTTATGGACTCTTACCATTAAATCAATACCTAAGGAATTAGGTGTTGAAACTAATGATCCATCTAAGAAAAGGTTTAAACATGACTTTATATTTGTTGAAATATTAAATATAAATAATTTTTCTTAGAAAATATATAAAATTAATTGTATCATAATTATTGCAACCAACCAATTCTTCCAAGTTTTTAATGTCTATGCTTATAGACATTAAGAAAGTGTGGAATTTCATCCTTGAATCTGAGATTTCAAGGATGTTAACTAGGTAAGCCCCTAGAATATTTGCAAGAATATTACCTAGTTAAGCCATAATGAAAAGTGGTAGATCAATTGTAATAGATCTTTATAAAGAATAGAAAACATCATATTCCTACATCATTTACATTAAGCCTAAGGAAAAATTTCCCTCAACAAATAGAATATAGAATATTGGAGCTAAGGTATGACACCCATAGCTTCAAAAGGATGGGTACTTGACTCTTAAAGAGGATGGTCCTTATAGAATATTGGAGTTAAGGGGCTTAGTGTTTTTATATAGGAAAGAAAGCTCAAGGTAAAGGATAGAAACTCTAAAAATATTTTCAAGTTCAGAAAGTTTTCCCTTATCTCTTACAATCTCCATCCAGTTCCAAGAAAAATATAAATAAGAGAGTGGTCATCTCTGAACAATGAAGAACTTGTCTTTAAACCAACTTTTGAATTGTCAAAGCTTTTGGTGCAAGTAATGCCTCATAAACCATCTCTCACAATTAACATGTAAAGCATAACATATTTATACAACCCAATGGCTTCACTAGACTCCCTCTAGAGGTTGAGCAATGTGGAATCCATAGTAGATTGTCAAGAGTGCCTGTTCCTCGTGAAGTAATGAAACAATATACCTAGACCATAAATGCAAGAGTTCTTTCTAAGATTTCAAAGTGGAATCCATAGTAGAGAGTGCATGTTCCTCATATTCCTCGTGTTCCTCGTGAAATAATGAAACAATAGACCTAGACCATAAATGCAAGAGTTCTTTCTAAGATTTCATAAAGGTATAGACACATAAATGTGGAGACAATAGTATCACTTATCATACTATCAACACGTAGTTTAATACATCTACTCTCTTTTTCAAATACATTTACTCTCTTTTTCAATCTTACTCCAAAAAATAAATCTAATCTTGGTGTGTTTTGGTCACACATGATTTTTCAATCTTACTCTAAAAAATCTAATTTGGTCACACATGATACGTTTAATACATCTACTCTCTTTTTCAAATACATTTACTCTCTTTTTCAATCTTACTCTAAAAAATAAATCTAATCTTGGTGTGCTTTGGTCACACATGATTTTTCAATCTTACTCTAAAAAATCTAATCTTAGTGTGCTTTGGTCACACATGATACATTTGAAGACTAATAAATATTTGCATCTCTATTAATATCAATACTACATCTAATACATCCACAAAATCTTAAACCATAAGGTGAGATACTCATAATATGCGAGTCATTCTCCATCTAATACATCCACAAAATCTAAAACCATCTAATCATCACAATATATGAGAATTATTCTCTCATGAAATCTTTGAGAATAGCATTTTGGGGAAAATCATATTAATTTGTTATTCCACGCAAGTAAACTAACATTGCCTAACATTGCAATTAATTTCATTACACGTCATTACGCATCCCAATTGGTATAGTTTCTCATAACAAGAAATTTCAAGTTCTTTGAAAATAGTAGAGTGCAAGAGCATATTCTAACCATCTATTTTGACCTCCATTTGTAAAA
>ML789348.1:281813-293375 GCA_009831015.1 Picea engelmannii
CTTCCATTCGAAGACTAATCATATACAGTTGAGGTACCACTTCATACGATCCGCCTTGGAAGATGGACAATTGAAGTTGGAAAAGATACACACTAGCCAGAATCCTGCAGACATGTTAACAAAGGGAGTAACCAGGGAGAAATCGAGTTCTTGCTCAGTTTCAGTTGGTCTTCAAGAATGAAGATGAAGATGAGAAATTTGCCAGGTCCAAGAAGGTTAAGAGTCCAGCATATACAACAGCAGTGGAGTTGTTGAGATCAGTCTCCAAGTGGGAGATTGTTGGTTGTGGAGCCTGATTAAATTCCTGATTTAGAGGCCTTTTACTTTCAATCGTGTTTATACCCCATGAAGTATTTACACCCCAGAAGTATGTACACTCTTCCATGCGGGAGAGTGCAGAGGGGGGGTACCCCCTCTGCGGGGTCCGGGGGCAAGTGGGCCCCCAGAGAAAAAATTGCCTTGTAAAAGTATATTGTAGTTTCATTGTAAATCTGGACCATTCATTATAAGGTCGCAGATCTAACGATAGAGATTATGTTAGGCTTTTTTTCCCTAGAAGGCAACCCTCTTTTATGAGGGAAATGTATTGCAACTATGTATGTTGGCGAGTATTGTATTATGAGAGAGGAGACTGTGAGAGAAAGAAGAGGAAGTTACAACGGGTTTTGCTGTAGGTTGTATCCCTTCATTTTGCTGGATAATAATAAAGAAAGGACCTGACAATTTCTCTGGTGGACGTAGCCCACACTGGGTGAACCACGTAAATCTGTGTCTCTCTTGTATTGTGTATCTTCTGTGTTTTGTTTCCGCATTTGTTTTATTTTATTGCTCCGCGGTCCTATTTTTCTAACAAAAAGAGCCTTGAACATCATAAATTTTGGTATAAAAGAGTAGAAAGACGAGGACACGCTAGGAATAGTAAATTTAGAAGAACTAAAAAATAAATAAAAAATTGAAACAACTTGTCTCATATAAAAAAAGAGGTTGGGCAAAATAATTGAACATAAAGATATGTTGATTTGTGTCAAGATAAAATCTTATGATCATAAATATGGCATATTCAATAAATATTTGAGTTTAAAAGGGTCAGGAATATTTATAAATGAAGATCTCATTCAAGAATACTAAGTTGAATTAAGGAAGGAATTTCAAAAGGTAAAAGAAGCTAGGAAGGAAGGAAAATGGGCAATAATTACAAATCAAAAGGCTATTGTTTGGTATAGAGAACAAAAAAATAATAATAAATAGGAATTTGGCACACTTTGAATCCTTTCCTGAAACTGTCATGGATTTTCGTAGATCAAAGGTCCTATGTTAAGATGGGTCTCGAGTAAAATTGATATTATACTTCTAGTTGAAACTTGGGAGAATGAATAATCTAAGGTCTTTAACATAGAATGTTGTCTTGTGGTTGGAAGAAGAAATACTACAACAAAGGGATTGGAGGCATAGCTTGTTACATAAAAAGAACATTTCTCCTCACATTCAACTTCATAATATAGACCCTCTCAATCAATAATATGGATGGAGATTTCAAAAATTTATGTTAAGAATATTTATATAACAATATGTTATTTCAGTCCTATTAATTCTACCTTTTATAAGAAAACCTTCTAGATAAAATTTGTCCCTACAATAACTTTGAACAAGATATTTACAGTCTAAGGAATGAAGGTGGTATCCTCCTGCTAGGAGTTTTTAATGCTAGAACTAAAATTAATCAAGTTATTCTTTGAAGTAATTATTCCAACCCTAATCCTCTATGGCTAGATAAGGACCTTGTTTTAGCTAATAGATACAAAAAAACTCTGAAGACCTGACCGGGAATTTGTTTGGTGCTGACCTAATCAAGCTATGCAATTCTCAAGATATAATAATTTGCAATGGTCTACTGAAGTGGCCTAATTCTAACCAGGTGACTTGTATTCATGGATTGGGCATGAGTGTCATGGATTATGTGATATGTAATATCTTACTATACAATCAAATAGTAAATTTTGACCTTTTAAATGACCATGGTCCTGAATATGATCATAGACCTCTAACCCTAACTCTAAACGTTGTCATGCACAAAAGCCCCATCGAAGAAAATTTTGATAACCAAAGGCACTTGATTTTTGACAAAAATAACGTTGATATTTTCTTAAAGGATTTAAATAATGAATTAAATATCCTATATTATAAGAAAAATATTGAAGACCTCTATCATAATTTTATGACAACTTTTTCTACTTCTATTAACAAGTTCTCTATCGAGGTTCTATGTAAAAATGAAAATAGAATAACCAACCCTCGGTATGATAACGAGTGTAAAGTTGCTAGAAAATTCATTAGGGATGCTTCTAATGAGTCCTTAAAATATGATAAGATAAATAGGTACAAATCACTAATTAAAAGGAAAAAAAAAGTACTATATAAATAGAAATCAAGAGAATCTTTTGCACCTATCTAAGCTAGATCCTAAGAAAATTTGGAGGCAAATTTAGACTCGTAAAACTAAAGAAAATAATACGATTCTTTTGAGGGACTGGAACTCCCACCTTAAAAATATTTACAAATCCCCTAAAGACTTGGATAACATTTCAAATGTTACTACAAAGAAAAAAGCCATTTTTTTTTTTAATATAGAATACATAATGTTTGGGTTATGTAGCTCGCAAAAGGGGAAGTTAAGGACATTGAAAGCTACCAAGTTGATATATTAAAAATGGGAGGACCTATCCTCGCCGCTCACTTACACAAGCTCTTCAATTTAGTAGTCAAGCATGGCTTCCTAAACCTTGGATGCAAAGCCTCATTGTACCTGTTTTTAAAAGTGGCAATAAAAACAATCCCTCTAATTATAGGACCATTATTATTTGCCCTATTTTAGCCAAGCTATACAAAATTATTTTGGAAAAGAATTTTAGCATATGGAAAGAAATACACGGAAAAAGAGCTAAAGGCCATGCCATATTTAGGAGCTATCTTTCAATGATGAACCACCTTGTTACGCTTAAGATCATTGTGGAGGATTTTCACAATAATAGAACCAATTTCCTTTGCTGGTTCATTGACTTTAGAAAATATTTTGGCACTGTACCCAAGATAAACCTTTGGAACATGTTAGAAGAGATAAAAGTTCCTTTTGAGTTGAGAGATGTTGCTGTAAGGATGTATGAGAACGTTATTGCCAATTTTAGGAATTTTGAGGGCTAGTTAGGAGAAATAAATTGTAATATAGGAGTCAAGCAAGGTTGTCCCCCATCCCCTACCCTTTTTAGCATATGCATTGACAAGTTAGAATATTGTTTGGAAGAAATAAGTTGCGTTAGCCTAAATCTCATTGGTATAGTTAGCATCCTTCTTCTTTGCTCGAATGATATCATTCTTATGGTGAGGAGTCCCTACGATCTCAGTAGGAAACTATGAACCCTCAATGATTTCTTCTCTAGTCTGGGTATGACTGTTAACACTAATAAACCAAAGGTATGACTGTTAACACTAATAAACTGAAGGTTATGGTAATTAAATCCAAAAATGTCACTTATGATACTTTCATTTATGACAACAACAACTTGGAGGAAGTACCTTCATATAAATATATCAGAATCAATATTCATCGAAAGCTAAACTAGAACTATAACATTGAGCAAAGGATAAATGGAAGGTGGAAAACTTATTATGGGCTTGAAAACAATTGTAAATTAGGAGAACTTTGGATTTGGGATAAGAAACAAATCCTATTTGAGTCTCTCATCACTCCTATTGTCTTATATGGATGTGATTTTTGGGGATGCAACATCTCTAGAGAATTGTGGAAAACGACAGAGTAGATCCAAGAGATTTTTATAACTTATAATCTCAAAATTAAAGGCAATACACCCTATCCTATCCTCCTCATAGAAGAGATCCTTTCTCCCATCGAGAGCACAACTATGAATAAATACCTATCGTACAAGAAGAAGATTAAAAACATGGAAGAAAAGAGGCTTTTCAAAATTGCTTGAAACTCCAACCAAAACCACCTATGGTGCAAGTGGGGATAAAATAAATATGCCAAGTCTTAGCTAACTAGTTGGGGAATAAAAGAAGAGACCATTCTACATAGTATATATATATATATATATATATAAAGAATGTCTAGCTTTATATTAAAAAAAAGGGTTGTAGTGAAGCCGAACAACAAGAGTTTACATAGTATTCAAAAAGTAGAGTCAACATTTTGTCATAATAAGAGTTCCAATTGTTTCCTATCTGTTGAAACTTCGATTTTTACGAAATTTCTAGCATTTATAGAGGTACATATCCTGATGAAAGAGTCTAACAAAAAGACAATTCTACAAAAACATGGGACCTGTCTAAGATAGCTTGAACATGGTATCCACGAACTGTCAATGCTATGCACTGACAACGTATCCTAGAATGAGATGGGAATCTTTAACTTCATCCTAGAATGCTATGGAGCCGACTAAGCTAGCTGAATTATTCTATATAGTTGTTTGGGAATGGTGCACCATTTTCAAAGCCTGTTCGAGTTCACAATTGGCGAGCTGAAGAAAACAAATTTGACAGGCCTGCCTGGTTGCTGATTTTAGAACCATTGTTATTTCCTTGTCTATCCTATGCTCTTAAAAACAAATTTCATCCTTGAGCCTAACTACTTTTTTATTTTGTGCCTCCATTTCATGGCCTATATTTCTAATTGTGTCCTAAGTTGCTTGCACTTCGAATGACAGATGAGAAGAGGGGAACGATTTCCCACATTCAAGAATGATTGATTCTTGGTACATTTTGAAGGAAATCTCATGCTCCAAATGAGTGAAGAGATAGTTGAGGGCTTTGTACAAACCAAGACATCAGAGGGGGAACACTTGTCCAAGTGGTGATGTGTGCTTGGGATTATTGACGTTGCTAGTCATATCAACATTTTTTTCCCCTTAAACATGTTTTCCTAAGGTAGGGATTGCATTACATTCTCATTGTTTCTCATTAACACACCTTGTGATAATTTCTGGGCCTCTTTGGCTAGTGAATCTCCTCTATGGTTATGGTGCCACACTACCTGATAATATTCTATTTTTTTAATCTTTTCCCTTCTTTGGCGATCCTTTGCAAGATTCTACTTAGGATATGATGATTGTTCACATTTTGTTGTTTCATTCCCTTGCTAATTAACTCAGAATATCTTATTACAATGACATTCGTTGTTTTTTCTGCATTGATAAGTTCTAGGGCCATGTAAAGAGCCATGGTCTCTGCCTAGTTATTTGAAGAAAGACCCAAGCCCCATGCAAAGAAGAAATTATCTTTTCAATTGGGGTAAAAAAAGATCCCCCTCCACATCGACCTCCCCTAGAATAAAGATAATATTAAAAGTATTGTTAAATCGAAATTTAAGGAGAAATTGTACAAGGACCCTCCAGAGTTCTTGTTTCTTTAAAGGTCACATTTAGTGGATATTTTTACTCACAAATAAAAAATGGCGCGACCGATAACACCCTTTTTTGGGGGGTGATTAAAATTCTTCCTTGTTGCTTTCACAACCGATGCCATTGTGGACAAAAACCTTAAAATTGACTCTTGAATAAAAAAGTGATGCTTCCCATAACGCTGATTCTTTTTTATTTTCAAATTTAAAATTAGGACTTAATAGAAAACATGGCCTCGACAATTGGTACCGTCACTATTAAAAAAATCAAAATTGACCCCTAAATCGTTAGTTGAAAATTTATTTATTAATTACTTTTTTTGTTAGCGTGTCCGTGATCTGTGGGACTAACTTGTGGCTGAGAAACCCCGATCGAGGGGCATCTAAGCCGTCAAAATCACATCGGGATTGCACCCGGCCTGGGCCACATCACCCCTTCGCATGGGTGGATTTTTTAGGTGTCTCCTCCTGGTAGTGGTAGGTTTCGAACCCGGGTCGCCATGTTTAAATAAATTGAGAAAAAACTCCCCAAGCCAGTTTAATAAAATAAAAAAGAAAAAGAATACCCCCTTTAAAAAAAATTGTAACCCAATTTTTTAAAAAGAAAAGTAAAAAAAAATAAAGAAAAAAAATGGAACGAAAAATTCAAAAACACTGTAAAAAAACAATTTTAAAAAATATGAAAGTCCAAAACAACATAAAAAAAAACCCAAAATTTGAAAATAAATAAAAAACAAACTAAAAATTAAACCTAAAATACAAAAAAAAAAACAAAAAAAAACTAAAATACAAAATTAAAAACAAAAAACTAAAATACAAAATTAATAAAAAATAAAAACAAAATTAAAAAGTTAAAAAGAATCCCAGATGGGGTGTTTGTTGACAATGGGGGATTCATGTCCAGGGCGGAAGAGACGACACACGACCCAACATGGCAGGTGGGAGGGATCCATGCTCCTGAGGATCGTGTCTTTGTACTTCACCCAGGTTGGAAGGTTATGTGAGGTCACGACAACAATCTAGTGGTTGATTGCGAGTTTGAAAGCTCACAAGATTTGGGATCTTGACACACGACCTTGCATCATGCTGCTATTCTGATTCGAAATCGGATCCAGAAGCCTGACAGGGCATGAAAAATGCTCAAAAATGAAAGTGCTCAGAATGCGACGAAACCTATGCCATTGCGTCCGTCTCGTCTTCCTGATTCCAGTGGTATATTTACTTTGTCCAACGGGCTCCGTATGGAGAAGATATCGCATTCTGTCCGAAAAGTCAAACAGGTAAATTTTTTTTTTAGTCCGTGCAGTCCGTACAGACGCTGACGTGGCATGTCCGTACGCTGACATGGTAGGTCCGTACAAGCAACACATGGCAGCTCCAGGTGATGACATGTGGCAGACAGATTTGGACGTACGGGCATGCAGCTGGACCTATTTCGAGGTGACACATGTCACCACTGTAAGGGTGACATGTGGCACGGGTGACGTCAATAGGTGATGTGGCAGTACGACGATTGACGTGGTAGAATGACGAGACAATACGGAAGATGACATGGCAAAGTGACATGGCAGTACGACAGTTTGACGTGGCATGCACGTGGGCCAATCAGTAGTTGACATGGCATATATCGGTTGGTTTTTAAGGTGCCACGTGGCCCAGTCACGGGCTGCCACGTGGCACCGAGTGGTTGGCTGTTGTGTTTGGTGTAAAAGTTGTTGTGGTTTCGCCGGGGTCAAACCCGCGACCTCACCTCCAGGGAATGGACTAGCGGGACCGGGCTAGCCACCCGGGCGCATGTTGGTTCTTATACAATATATGACAAATATGCTATTTATGTTTGAATTGAACCTTCGTTGGCGGGGGGAAAGGGCCGGGGCTTATCCCCAGCCCTCGGTACACCACACGACCATACCATGTAGCCCTATCATACACATTGTGCGTGGGAGTTACAACTAATAGCCACGGTTATATAACTGTTGGCCCGTGGTTTTGGGCCTACGCGCCAACAATGCCATGTGACCGGGAGTTAGTGCCAACAAGGGGGCCAGCGCTTAGCCCTTTGGGCTAGCGCTTGGCCATATTACGTCCATACGACCATGCCAAGGGGGCACGCACATGGATGAAGTGGGCTAGCGCCCAATTTTAGTTATAAAGTGGGTTTTTTAATAATGGTTTAACCTATTTTTAATGAATTTCTTCCATTTTTGGTAGATATTGAGCATTTTTGGAGCCTAATTTTTGGGAGGAAGTTGGAGATGAGTAACCAACTTCCAAGCTATATAACCAAGGCCTGTTTGAGGCCATGAGAGAGCATTGGGGGCATTCAGAGCAGAATAATGCTGAGGAGAAGCCAAGCCAAAGCCATTTTGAGGCAGAGAAGCTTTTGAGGAGGAGACGTTGTCGGACCATTTCTGGGAGCTCCGGACGTCCGTTTTGCGTGTCATTTTATTTGCATGGTTCTAGAGATCTGGAAGAACATGAATCAGTCTTGTAGCCATTTGGCATTGCAACGATGTATTTTTGAGATTTTGAACATAAATAAAGAAGCCTCCCCCACAGAGATAAAGGCCCGGAGACGTAGGCAAAGTTGTGCCGAACTCCGTTATCAATCTGTGTGTTATGGTTTGCTGTTTATTCTTTCATTTTAGATCTGCAAATGTATATATGGTTGTCATAATTCCTCTTCTTTCCTCATTCTTTCACTAAGTCTCTCAAATGGTTAATTAATGCATGCAAGATTAAAACTCAACCATAAGTCATTAAAAGATCCGACGAATCATATTCATGGCAAAGAGATGCAATGAATACCTTGTACATATGGAGTTAATGGGTATTATGGCCCAAGCACAGATAAATTGTGAGGATAAGGCCATGGACGCTATCATGCTTTGGATTTTCTCCCTTAGGTGGTTTGATTAGGTTCTCATCAGGATTGTGTCTGTAACCTTGGCTTCTCTAGATCATTTTCTTATGGCTCGCCATGCAAAAAATCCTTGTCCCTCCCTCATTGATTTGTCGTGCTCTGCTAAGTTAGATGTAGTAATTACTGAATTCTACCATGACTTTGTCGGGCTTGAGGATGACCAAGCGACCATGGCTACACTAGAATCCAAGGTTAAGTTGGTTAAGGAATTTAAAGACGACGAGGAAGTTGAACAACAAGTGGGGGGCATAATTTCAGATTTGGGCTGCACTAGAACTCGCAAATCCAAGTTTTACAGAACTTTGGAGCTTTACTGGCACAACAAAAAAATGGTGGCTATGGGAATGTTGCCTAAAGATGAAGATTTTTGTCAACTGAACATCGCATGGAGAATCTGGAGGAGTAGAATGCTTATCTTCTGTCAGTGGTGTCCTGGATTGCTAAACAACACATAGGTTCCTTTTAGCGTCCTACTGTGAGCTGACCATGGGCATAGTCCTCTGCAGCAGCTGCTCACCTGGATGTCGCGAGTCCATCTTTCTCTCAGGTCCTCATGCAAAGGAATAACGTGTATTTATTTTCAAAGTTAAAATTAGGACTTAATAGAAACCATGGCCTCGATGATTGGTACCATCACTATTAAAAAAATCAAAATTGATCCCTAAATCATTAGTTGAAAATTTATTTATTTATTAATTACTTTTTTTGTTACCGTGTCCATGATTTGTGGGACTAACCTGTGGCTGAGAAACCTTGACCGAGGGGCATCTAAGACGTCAAAATCACATGGGGATTGCACCCGGCCTGGACACATCAACCCTTCGCATGGGTGGATTTTTTAGGTGTCTCCTCCTGGTAGTGGTAGGTTTCAAACCTGGGTCGCCATGTTTAAATAAATTGAGAAAAAACTCCCCGAGCTAGTTTAATAAAATAAAAAAGAAAAAGAATACCCCCTTTAAAAAAAATCGTAACCCAATTTTTTTAAAAGAAAAGTAAAAAAAAATAAAGAAAAAAATGGAACGAAAAATTCAAAAACACTGTAAAAAAACAATTTAAAAAAAATATAAAAATCCAAAACAACATAAAAAAAAACCCAAAATTTGAGAATAAATAAAAAAGAAACTAAAAATTAAACCTAAAATACAAAAAAACAAACAAACAAAAATTCAAAATTAAAAACAAAAAACAAAAATACAAAATTAATAAAAAATAAAAACAAAATTAAAAAACAAAAAACAACCCCAGATGGGGTGTTTGTTGACAATGGGGGATTCATGTTCAGGGCAGAAGAGATGACACACGACCCAACGTGGCAGGTGGGAGGGATCCATGCTCCCGAGGATCGTGTCTTTGTACTTCACCCAGGTTGGAAGGTTATGCGAGGTCATGACAACAATCTAGTGGTTGATTGCGAGTTTGAAAGCTCACAATATTGGGGATCTTGACACACGACCTTGCATCATGATGCTATTCATGGCCAAGAGATGCAATGAAGATGGGAATGTTTCCTAAAGATGGTGGCTATGGGAGCTTTACTGGCACATCAACCCTTCGCATGGGTGAAGTTTTTAGGTGTCTCCTCCTGGTAGTGGTAGGTTTCGAACTTGGGTCACTATGTTTAAATAAATTGAGAAAAAACTCCTCAAGCCAGTTTAATAAACTAAAAAAGAAAAAGAATACCCCCTTTAAAAAAAATCGTAACCCAATTTTTTAAAAAGAAAAGTAAAAAAAATAAAGAAAAAAAATGGAACAAAAAATGCAAAAACACTGTAAAAAAACAATTTAAAAAAAATATAAAAATCCAAAACAACATAAAAAAAACATAAAAATCCAAAACAACATAAAAAAAACCCAAAATTTGAAAATAAATAAAAAACAAACTAAAAATTAAACCTAAAATACAAAAAAAAAAAAACTAAAATACAAAATTAAAAACAAAAATACAAAATTAATAAAAAATAAAAACAAAATTAAAAAATAAAAACAACCCCAGATGGGGTGTTTGTTGACAATAGGGGATTCATGTCCAGGGCGGAAGAGACGACACACGACCCAACGTGGCAGGTGGGAGAGATCCATGCTCCTGAGGATCGTGTCTTTGTACTTCACCCAGGTTTGAAGGTTATGCGAGGTCATGACAACAATCTAGTGGTTGATTGCGAGTTTGAAAGCTCATAAGATTTGGGATCTTGACACACGACCTTGCATCATGCTGCTATTCATGGCCAAGAGATGCAATGAATACCTTGTACATATGGAGTTAATGGGTATTATGGCTCAAGCACAGATAAATTGTGAGGAGAAGGCATAATTTCAGATTTGGGCTGCACTAGAACCCGCGAATCCAAGTTTTACAGAACTTTGGAGCTTTACTGGCACACCAAAACAATGGTGGCTATGGGAATGTTTCCTAAAGATGAAGATTTCCGTCAACTGAACATCGCATGGAGACTCTGGAGGAGTAGAATGCTTATCTTCTGTCGGTGGTGTCCTAGATTGCTAAACAACACGGAGGTTCCTTTTAGTGTCCTACTGCGAGCTGACCATGGGTAGAGTCCTCTGTTGCAGCTGCTCACTTGGATGTCGCGGGTCCATCTTTCTCTCAGGTTCCTCATGCAAAGGAATAACATGTATTTATTTTGAAAGTTAAAATTAGGGCTTAATATAAACCATGGCCTCGACGATTGGTACCATCACTATTAAAAAAATCAAAATTGACCCCTAAATCGTTAGTTGAAAATTTATTTATTAATTACTTTTTTTGTTAGCGTGTCCGTGATCTGTGGGACTAACCTGTGGCTGAGAAACCCCGACCGAGGGGCATCTAAGCCGTCAAAATCACATGGGGATTGCACCCGTCCTGGGCCACATCAACCCTTCGCATGGCTGAAGTTTTTAGGTGTCTCCTTCTGGTAGTGGTAGGTTTCGAACTTGGGTCACTATGTTTAAATAAATTGAGAAAAAACTCCTCAAGCCAGTTTAATAAAATAAAAAAGAAAAAGAATACCCCCTTTAAAAAAAATCGTAACCCAATTTTTTAAAAAGAAAAGTAAAAAAAATAAAGAAAAAAAATGGAACAAAAAATTCAAAAACACTGTAAAAAAACAATTTAAAAAAAATATAAAAATCCAAAACAACATAAAAAAAACATAAAAATCCAAAACAACATAAAAAAAACCCAAAATTTGAAAATAAATAAAAAACAAACTAAAAATTAAACCTAAAATAC
>ML789348.1:321769-341062 GCA_009831015.1 Picea engelmannii
ACTTTAATCTCTTAACTTTGCACTAACTCAATTTACTTGGCAACTATCATTAATGAGATAATATAGATTAAATTTCACTAGATAACACCTCTAACTTAATGTGATGTGACATATGCTTTTACTGTTTTACTGTTTTCTTTAGGAGACCCATTTTAGATCCAAATTTACTTTAATTGACTCGCCTAGCACATTGTATACATATTAATAAATTATCCTTACCATACCATCATTCTCTTACCACAAAACTAATTAAAGGATGTTTAGGAGAAAGTCATCCACACTTAGGGTTTTCTACTTTTAAGAGGAAGAGGTAGAGAAGGGATGTTTTGAAAAAGAGCAAAGAAATGAGGTTAGTGCAATCATTATGGAGGATCCAAATAGTAAAGAGAACAAGTCTATCATGAAAAAACATAATAAAATGGATGTTTGTGTAAGGAAGCATAAGGAAAGGATAATAGTTGTGGTGGACTCAATGATGGTCTATGATATAATATAAAAACCTATATAGAAGAAAAATTCATCAGAATGTTTCACAATAATGAATAATGAAAGTACCTTGAAATAATTAAAACAAGAAATACATGTGGAGTCTCTACGATATAATTCTATTGGTTTTATGGAAATTAAGAGTTTTAATCCTTTTATTTTCTAGAACCAGTAGGATAGGGATGGAGTCATGCATGGAGGTTGAGCTTCGTTTTGGGGCATTATAGGTATGAATCCATATAAGTCCATGATTTGATCCTATCTTGGAGAAGGTTACCAAATTCCATTGTGGATAAAGATTTCATATCTACCAATAGAATTTTGGGGAGAAGAGATTTTTTAATGGATAGGGAACAAGATCAACATTTATTTTAAAATAAACAAGGAAACTTTGAAACAAAAAATACGAGATATATGTGATTGGAAATAAATTTACATTGATATGGTTCTCAATTAGGGGAGAAGAGATTTTTTAATGGATAGGGAACAAGATCAACATTTATCTTAAAATAAACAAGGAAACTTTGAAACAAAAAATATGAGATATATGTGATTGGAAATAAATTTACATTGAGATGGTTCTCAATTAGGGACACTTATATGGAATTTATCAAGAGGTTAGATTTAACAATTATTACTAAATTCTAGACTATGTTAATGTATCTTATAGATACAAATACTATAAAAAGTATGGACACTTGTATATAGATTTTTCATGGAAGTTTTGGATGTAAGACAATTGTGACTTTCATATGGTTATAGGCTTCTTTACTTCTTTTTCTCTTTTCGAAGAAAGATTCACGAAAAATCCACCAAATACTTCTCCATGATCCATGGATGACAAACGGGGTAAAGTGTAGCCCCAAGGATCATGAGAGTCGAACTTGCGACCTCCCCGAATTTACGAGAGAGTATGCACATCTGGAATCAAGATCAATTGGACTAACCCTTGGAGCTTTATATGCCTCTCTACTTATGTGATAACCTCTTTATAATAAAAAATCCTAAGTCTTCAACAAAGAGGAAATCACTAGAAGGAGAGGTTGGATATGATGGTCTTGGTGGATATTCCAGAGCTTTATAGGTCTCTCTACTTATGTGTTAACCTCTCTATAATAAAAAAATCCTAAGTCTTCAACAAAGAGGAAATCACTAGAAGGAGAGGTTGGATAGGATGGTCTTGGTGGATATACCTTCCCAATTCCTAATTATGTTGAATTATTCCCATCATACACATTCTTCTTTCAAGAGAAAATGCCTAAGAGAGAGGTTTTTGTGAGATAAGGGGTTGATTGTGATATGAAAGGAGAGGAGAAGTTAAAAAACCCCTTATATAGGGTTGTTAATGTGGGATTGTGTGAATAAGACACTAATATAAGAAGTGGAGCCATGGTAGTATGTATTCATGATAGAGAAGATTCTAGTTCATTGACCCATAAGGAAAAAAACAAGACTCCTGCAAAAAGTAAGTAGATACCAAACATGATCCCAAATCGAGAATGAAGATAATGGGTGGGTATCATTGCAAATGAGATGAATATATCTTTTTCTACTAACAAAAAAGACACATATATATATATATAACAAAGGAAAAATAGAATAATTGGGGAATACATACTACAAGAGAGAAGAAAGGACAATGCTACCCTTCAACACAGGGGCTAAGATTGGCTCCAAAAAGGTGATCCCTCATAATATTAGTATTTTAACATAGACACAATATTATATTATGTGCTTATATATTTATATTATTTTTTGGTATTAGTATTTTAACATAGACACAATGTTATGTGCTTATATATTTATATTATTTTTTGGGTGAAATTTTGAGGCTTATTGTGCATGAGGAAAGTTGTGGAGGGGATGGTGGCAGTTGGGGGGAATTTCATTGTGGTTATAGGTAGGTTTAAGTACTCTTTTTATTTCATGGAATCCCTCCCCTTATGTTAAAATAATGTAACTGCAAAGTGTATTCTTATTATTATTTGATATATTATTCATTGGATCAATCCCCATTGTGGATTGATCATGTCGGTTATTATAAAGGACCAAATCCCCTTTTGCGGATTGGTCAAAAGATAATTGTAATAGGCAGAATAAGAAGTCGGCCCCATAATATATTAAAGAGGCCCCAAAATATAATAAAGGTGGTTATAACCACCCAATTTGAGAAGTCGGCCCTGGTAGTGAAGAGACACTTCACACGTGCCAGTCTTGTATAAATAAGGAGGCTAGCGCCTCACTTAGACACACAACTCACTTGCTCATTGAGAGACAAGTTTCGGATCTGCAGTTAGAGAAGAAGGAGAGAGAGTGACACATCTTTGGGAGAGGATCTTCTGTATTAGTTTGAGTTATCTCTTGGCATTGTATTGGCTATCTATAATAAGGAAGTTTTGCTGGGTTTTATTCCCCTAGAGGGTTTCCCAGGATAAATGCTGTGTCCCTTGTGATTGTGTATTTCTCAGTGATCTTGTATTATGCTATTGTTATCTATTGAAATGAAAAGAACTATAATAATGGCTTAAACATTAACATGGTATCAGAGCCAAGCTGAAGAGAGCATCTTTCACAAGAGTGAAAAACGTCACTGTTGCCGTACATGCAAATTAGGGCTTTTTGATGGTGAATCTTTTCAGCCCTAAAACCACCTAGAAAAGTGCACCCTCCCCCAAGGATTACTTTGGCACTCTCAGTGCACCTTTTCAGTGGCTGGATCTCCCAAAAATTGAAACCCTAGTTTCACAAAGTACCAGAAGTACCAGAAAACCAGTGTACCAGAAGTACCAGAGTACGAGAGGTACCAGAAAACCAGAAGCACCAGTCCAAAAATATGCAGATCAAGTTTGAAGGAGAACACCAGGCTACTCACCTCAGCCAATTGCACCTCCTGGTAAGTTCAGATTTTGATTTTGAGCACTTTCATTTTTCGTCATTTTCCTAGCTCCAGGTAAAAGATGTCTGCAAGCATTAAGCTTGTTGACAAGCTAGAAGGACTGGAAAAATTCCGTGCCTGGAAGTATAGGATTGGCCTCATTCTTGAAGAGAATGAATTAGCAAGATTCGTCAAAGAAGAAGAACTGAAACCCGTCAATGCTGCATAAAAGACAAAGCATCAAAAGGACATAATCAAGGACAAAAGAATCATTACAGATTCAATCAAATACCACCTGATTCCTTATGTGTCATCTAATAAGACTATGAAATAAATGTTTGATGCCTTGACCAGACTGTATGAAGGAAAGAACATAAACCAAAAGATGAATCTAAGAACTCAATTGAAGAATACAAGGATGCAGAAAGGAGAAATGATTCAGGAATATTTATCCAGAATCTCATAATTCAAAGAACAATTAGAAGTGATTGGAGATACCATAGACGAAGATGAACTCATAATAACAGCCCTAAATGGTCTCACAAGACCTTGGGGTGCATTCATCCAAACGATATGTGCTAGAATGGAGAAACTGAAGTTTGATAATCTATGGGAAGAATGCATCCAAGAAGAAACAAGAGTAGCGAATCATGAAGCGTTACTAGCAAGAGATGATGATCAAGCCCTAGCTACTCACACCAAAGGAGGAAGGAAGAAACCATACTTCCAAAAGGAGACTCATAAAGAGCCTCAAAAATCAAACAAATTCAATCATAAAGAATCTCATCCAAGGAGATTTCAGAAGAAGGGACAATGAAAGGAAAGAGACTACTCATCTATGCAGTGCTACCATTGTGACAAGATGAGACATATTGCGAAGTTTTGTCCAGCTAGACGAGAAGAACACAGGAGAAAGCATAAGAGGCACCATGCCCATGTAGTCGAAGATGGAGAGACACCCGCAAAGATGATAAGAGAGCAGATGAAAGACCATGTCTTAATCTCGGCCCTCTCAGGATCTGTAACCCCTGAAGAGGACACTTGGCTCATTGATAGTGGTGCATCCAAGCACATGACGGGACAAAGAAACATTCTCTCTTGTATCTCAGAAAATAAGTTTTCTCAGAAAGTGACACTTGGAGATGATTACCAATATGCCATCAAGGGAGTGGGAGAATCAAACCACAAATTGAATTTAGGGAATTCATTGAAGATGAAGGATGTACTATATGTACCAGGTTTGATCAAGAACCTACTCTCCATTTCAGCTTTATAAAAGAAAGGCTTAAGAGTTGCCTTTATAGATGGAGAAGTTCTCATGTGGGCTAAAGGAGAAACCTTAAATGAGGCAATCATCATTGGAAGTGAAGAAAATGGCCTGTATAAACTAAAGGGTCACTCAGAGGCTTCCATGACCCATGCCATTGAAAACTCATGTGAACTTTGGCATAGAAGATTAGCTCACATCAACTACAAGGCGCTACTATACATATGCAAAGCGGTCACAGGTTTACCAGAACTCAAAGGTGACCATGAAGGCGTATGCAATGGATGTGCACAAGGGAAGAACATCAAGAACCCATTTCCAAAGAGAGACAACAAAGCAGAAGGAGTCCTAGAGCTCATTCATTCAGATGTATGTGGCTCAATGCCATCATCCTCCATTAGTGGGTATGTATATTATGTATCATTTATTGATGATTATTCTCGTAAGACCTGGATATACTTTTTGAAATCTAAATATGAAGTGTTCAGTAAGTTCAAGGCATTCAAAGCCTTGATAGAGAATCTTTCTGAAAGAAAGATTAAGATACTCAGGTCAGATAATGGAGGAGAATATACATCAAAAGAGTTTGTGAACTTCTTCAAAGATGTTGGGATCAAGAGGGAAATCACCACTCCCTATAATCCCCAACAAAATGGTGTAGCTGAACGAAAGAACATAACAATAATGGAAGCTGTGAAGACTATGATCCATGATCAAGATCTTCCTATGTGCTTATGGGAAAAAACAGCAATGGCAGTTGTATATGTGCAGAACCGATTATCCCATAGTGCACTTGGGCTCAAGAATCCGGAAGAGATGTTCACCGGAAATAAGCTAGAGGTAAGCCATCTCAAAATATTTGGTTGCCCAATATTTATTCATATATCGAAAGAGAAGAGAAACAAGTTGGAACCTTTAGGAAAGAAGGGAATATTTGTGGGATATTGTGAGGTCTCCAAGGCCTTCAAAATCTATATACCAGGTCACCATCACATTGAGATCAATAGGGACGTGACTTTTGATGAAGATGCAGCGCTTAAGAAATCAAGAAGATGCCATCTTGAAGAAGTATATGAAGAGGAACCCATAATCCCCAGGACTACTGAACCAGTGAGGGAGTTTCCCAGAGCTGCTGAACCAGTGAGGGAAGTCGTAACTTCCCCTAATGAGGAATTACTAGAAGATCGTGACATGATAGAAGTTCAAGAACCTCCTCAGATGACGATCCTCCATAAAAGGAAGCCAGCTTGGGCTAGAGAGATTATTCAATATGGAGAGAAGTATGGTGTTCTTGAAGTAACCGCGAGATAGGTGAAAGACCAAAGCCATTCCCCAGTTATATGACTTTGATGTGTGATATTCTATAGGAGGAACCTACTTGCTTTGAAGAATCCATTCAGAGGAAAGAATGGGCAGATGCCATGATAGAGGAATACCAATCCATAATAAATAGCAATGTGTGGGAAATAGTTCCCAGACCGAAGAGTAAATATGTGGTATCCTCCAGATGGCTCTTCAAAATAAAACATGTTGTTGATGGAAGTATTGAGAAGTATAAAGCAATATTTTTCGCTCGTGGATTTTCTCAAAAGGAAGGCATTGACTATGAAGAGACATTCGCTCCTGTGGCCAGATACACTTCGATCATAACCATCATAGCTCTTGCAGCTAAGATGAAGTGGAAGCTGCACCAGATGGACATGAAGACAACTTTCCTAAATAGTGTCATCGAAGAGGAAGTGTATATAGAGCAACCTCAAGGATTTGAGGTTGAAGACAGGAAGTCTCATTTCTGTAGATTGAATAAATCCTTATACGGATTGAAGCAAGTTCCTAGATCTTGGTATGGCCATATAGATAGTTTCTTGACGATCTTAGGCTTTACCAAGAGTAAAGAAGAATCTAAACTCTACTTCAAGGTCATGAACAATGAGCCAATAATATTACTGCTATATGTGGATGAATTATTCTTATCTGGAGAAGAAAATCTCATCACTGAATGTAAGAAGAGACTTGCCTCAGAATTTGAAATGAAAGACCTTGGCCTAATGCATTATTTATTAGGTCTTGAGGTATGGCAAAGTCCTGAGAGGATGTTCCTTAACCAAGGGAAGTATATAGTCGAAATCCTGAAGAGAACCGACATACTGGAGTGCAAGTCCATGAATACACCCATGGAAGCGAAGCCAAAGCTGCTGGTCGACACTTCGTCAGAGTTGATTAATGCCACACTATACAGACAGATTATTAGATCGCTGATGTACCTGACGAACACCAGACTAGACATTTGTTTTTTCGTGAACACCTTGAGTCAGTTTCTGGTAGAACCCATACATGTTCACCTAGTGGCTGCAAAACATGTGATGAGGTACCTTAAAGGTACAATAGATTGTGGTCTCAACTATGATGGAGATCATAATTTCACATTGAGTGGATATACTGATGCATATTGGGCAGGAAGTGTTTCTGACAGGAAAAGCACTTCAGGATGCTGTTTTAGGTTGGGATCAGTTGTGATCTCGTGGCAGAGTAGGAAGCAATCCAACATTGCTCTCAACACAATGGAAGCAGAATACATTGATGCATGTTCTGCCAGCTGCAAAGCTATATGGATTCAAAAGTTGCTGACCGGTCTATTTGACATAGAGATGGAAGCAACCACAATCCTATGTGACAACCAGAGCTGCATAAAGATGACAGAGAATCCTGTATTCCATGACAGGTCGAAGCACATAGATATCCGATATCATTACATCCTTGACATGGTGCAGAGAGGAGCCTTAAAGCTCCAGTTCATTAGCACAGATGAACAGATTGTTGATGTGTTGACCAAGCCTCTATCTCGTATAAAGTTGAGCACTTTCGAGATAAGCTTGGTATAGTCCGAAAGGACCTTCCTCGAAAGGGGGAGTAGTTTCTGTGGTTAGACATCTCTTGCTTTCGACCGGATGGTTGTGATGTAAAGCAAGATGATGTGATGTGACTAGCACTGAGATTTTGGCTGGATAGCTGTGATGTAAATCCAGTCTAGTATCCTGCTTCCGACCTGATGGTTGTGACGTAAAGCAGGACGAGTACCTTGCTTCCGACGTGATGGTTGTGACATAAAGCAAGATGATATGATGTGACTAGTACTGTGCTTCCAGCTGGATAGCTGTGACGTAAAGCTAATCTAGTATCCTGCTTCCGACCTGATGGTTGTGACGTAAAGCCGGATGAGTACCTTGCTTCCAACCTGATGGTTGTGATGTAAAGCAAGATGATGAGATGAGACTAGCACTGAGCTTCCGACTGGATAGCTGTGACGTAAAGCCAATCTAGTATCTTGCTTCCAACCTGATGGTTGTGACGTAAAGCAGGACGAGCATCTTGCTTCCAGCTTGGCAGCTATGACGTAAAGCAAGACAATGAGATGAGACTAGAACTGTGCTTTCGGTTGGATAGCTGTGACGTAAAGCCAATCTAGTATTATTATGATGATCCAACCTTGTGCTGTGATGACGACGACGATGTATCAGTTTTACACTAATACATATTGATGCAGATGATGATTGCATTCCTTTGAGAATGACGATGCTACCAATGAAGAAAACTTCCTATGATTTATAGATACGCCAGTCATTGTTCCAAGATGATATTGATGATGTTGTCCTCTCACCCACTTGATGCTGTTGATGATAAAGGCCTCTCTCTCTCGCATGATGCTACTGAAGAACACCCTTCTTGTTAAGGGGGAGTGTTAAAATAATGTAACTGCAAAGTGTATTCTTATTATTATTTGATATATTATTCATTGGATCAATCCCCATTGCGGATTGATCATGTCGGTTATTATAAAGAACCAAATCCCCTTTTGCGGATTGGTCAAAAGATAATTGTAATAGGCATAATAAGAAGTCGGCCCCAGAAGATATTAAAGAGGCCATGAAATATAATAAAGGTGGTTATAACCACCCAGTTGTAGAAGTCATACCTCCCCGTGAAGAGACACTTCACACGTGCCAGTCTTTATAAATAAGGAGGCTAGCGCCTCTCTTAGACACACAACTCACTTGCTCATTGAGAGACAAGTTTCAGATCTGCAGTTAGAGAAGAAGGAGAGACAGTGGCACATCTTTGGGAGAGTATCTTCTGTATTAGTTTGAGTTATCTCTTGTCATTGTATTGGCTATCTATAATAAGGAAGTTTTTCTGGGTTTTCTTCCCCTAGAGGGTTTCCCAGGATAAATGTTGTGTCTATTGTGATTGTGTATTTCTCAGTGATATTGTCTTTATGTTGTTGTTATCTATTGAAATGAAAAGAACTATAATAATGGCATACACATTAACACCTTAAACTAAGATTTTGTTATATCCTTGAGATTTAATGAATTCAATACTAATATAGGTTTTCTTTATGTGTATGGATTGCTAACACAACCAATTTTTTTTTGGAAACATTTTCAATCAAAGTGAGTTTTGAATTCCTTTAATTTGACATTGGGAAGAAATATGAATCTCACCCTTAAAGGATTGGAAATACGGGGAACAATGTCAGTGAATAACCTTTATAATATATTTCCTTCCAATTTTTTTAAGACAAATAATTTGTCAATAATGTATCACTTGTGTTCAATCCCAAATGGATGATCATAGAAAATGAAGAGAGGAAATAAAAAAGATGATGGAACCACTTGTGTTAGATACCAAATGAACGATCATAGAAAATAAGGAGAGGGAATAAAAAAGATGATGGAATCACTTGTGTTTGATCCCAAATGGAGAATCATAGAAAATACGACGAGGAAATAAAGAAGATGATGGAACCACTTGTGTTCAATCCAAAATGGACGATCATAGAAAATAAGGAGAGGAAATAAAAATGATGGAACCACTTGTGTTCTATCCCCAATGGACGATCATAGAAAATAAGGAGAGGAAATAAAAAAAAGATGATGGAACCACTTGTGTTCGATCCCAAATGGGCGATCATAGAAAATAAGGAGAGGAAATAAAGAGATGATGGAACCACTTATGTTCGATCTGAAATGGATGATCATAGAAAATAAGGAGAGGGAATAAAAAATATGATGGAACCACTTGTGTTCGATCACAAATGGAAGATCATAGAAAATAAGGAGACAAAATAAAAAAGATAATGGAACCACTTGTATCCGATCCCAAATGGACGATCATAGAAAATACAGAGAGGAAATAAAAAAGATGATGGAACCACTTGTGTTCAATCCAAAATGGATGATCATAGAAAATAAGGAGAGAAAATAAAAAAGATGATGGAACCACTTGTGTTTGATCCCAAATGGATGATCATAGAAAATAAGGAGAGGAAATAAAAAAGATATTGGAACCACTTGTGTTCGATCCCAAATGGATGATCATAGAAAATAAGGAGAGGAAATAAAAAATATGATGGAACCACTTGTGTTCGATCCAAAATTGACGATCATAGAAAATAAGGAGAGGAAATAAAAAAATATGATGGAACCACTTGTGTTCGATCCCAAATGGACGATCATAGAAAATAAGGAGAGGAATAAAAATGATGATGGAACCACTTGTGTTCGATCCCAAATGGACGATCATAGAAAAGAAGGAGTGTTATTGGATAAATCCATAAGTGCGGACACAAACCGATCTCCCTAGATCCACCTGGATCCAGAACAAAAAAAGACATAATAATACTCTTTCCCTAGATTTTAACTATTGAATGTACTAGAAGGAAAGAACAAAGAACATACCTTATGATCGCTTCCTATGGTCTTTGTTGCTCCTACTTCGCTCCAATGCTCTTGTGCAGTCAAGACCAAGACAACACAAACCAACCAAAGTGAAGAAAGCATAATCTATTCAACAGTCAATCTATGTATATGATCAAGGAGTTATACAATAAATTGGAAATAGCTTTATGGGAAATGGACATATTACTGTATCATATTGATGGAAAGTAAAGATTACAACCTGATCCTTGATTTTGCAAACTTCCTTTCGATGGCCCCTGGCTCTGACACACACACTTGCTCACTTGCATGAAGAAGATCAACCACTTTTGATAAACTTGCTGGAGTTCTTAGCTGCTGTAGCATCAGTCCTTCACACAATCTTTTTCACTAATTCTCCAATGAATCTCTTGCTTGTTTGCTTCTAACCTTTTTCATGAGAATTCCCTCAATATATAGGAGAGAATGGATTAGTTACTTGGATAAGAATGATCCCAAAATATCAGGGAATCCAATACTTAGGTAACCATTCGAATGTCATCTCATCCTTCTAGAAGCTTCGAGAATTCATCTTTTTCCCTTCTTTAGAAAGAGTTCGCACCCTAGCAATACAACACAGTGCAAACTTCTCGCACCCTGGCTTAAGGCAGCCTGCGAGAATCATGCATTCTCGCAGACAAATATACTAGCAGCCTGCGAACAGTCCTCAAAAATGTGATTTCTGGAAAGAGATGAAGGTAACTTTTCTCAGGAAAAAGTTCTAATGAAGAGCCTGAAATACACCATCATCAATACATCATCATGATGACCAAAATCACGGGTAATAAGGAGAGGAAATAAAAAATATGATAGAACCACTTGTGTTCAATCCCAAATGGACAATCATATAAAATAAGGAGAGGAAATACAAAAGATGATGGGACCACTTGTGTTCGATCCCAAATGGACGATCATAGAAAATAAGTAGAGGAAATAAAAAAGATGATGGAACCACTTGTGTTCGATCCCAAATGGACGATCATAGAAAATAAGGAGAGGGAATAAAAAAGATGATGGAACCACTTGTGTTTGATCCCAAATGGACAATAATAGAAAATAAGAAGAGGAAATAAAAAAGATGATGGAACCACTTGTGTTCAATCCCAACTGGACGATCATAGAAAAGAAGGAGATGAAATAAAAAATATGATGGAACCACTTGTGTTCAATCCCAAATGGGAGATCATAGAAAATAAGGAGAGGAAATAAAAAATATGATGGAACCACTTGTGCTTGATCCAAAATGGACGATCATAGAAAATAAAGAGAGGAAATAAAAATGATGATAGATCAATTCTTGGGTAAGGATGGGCTTATTAATCTCATCAGGAATTATAAGTATTCAATGTATAAGAGAAGAGTTTCATATCAATATATTATCCTCCTTGAGATGGACATGGAGGAAATAAACCTCTCACACCTTTCAAATATATTATCCTCTTTGAGATGGATATAGAGGAAATATACCTCTCACACCTTTCAAATTCATTCTAGTACAATGCCTTGATCTACACCTTGTGGATAATATTGAACTAGATACAAATGAGAATTCCATAAGAAATTTTGATGAGAATAAATGGGTTGACAAAGACTTTAGCAAATAAGAATTTTGAAGATACTAATTGACATTTGACATCATTGAAACAAAAAATAGTTTAAAAACACAAGGATTACATCTCAAATGGTTTTCAAGAGGAAATTGTTGTAGAGTTAGAGGTCTTAGAGAAGGATTAGGAACAAATTATCATATGGGAAGAAGAAAAATGCCATATAAAAAAAGGGTAGCATCACTAGTAGTAGGGAATAAAAATAGTAGTTTTTCATAAGTAACAAATTAGTAGTAGGGAACAAATTTTGTTTCCCGAGATCACGAGAACCTCATGTCTCCTGTGTAACCTTCGCATAAGTCAGATAACGTTAATATGCATTGAACGAGTGGAATGAATCATTTTAATGGTGTCTCTCTTCATATTAACTATGCGCGTGCTCCAGGAGGTGCATTGGAGGGTATGAGTTCATGGTCCATAGGCTCCCCTGGACAAATGGATGGAATTACTCTCTCACTATCACCCCATTCAAGAGCTCGTATTCTCTAAAGATTTTGCTACCATGGGAATGTATGTATATTAATGATAGGAGAAGGATTATGTCACCATATTATAAATAAATGTGTATCTTATTTAATGAGGTTGTAATACTATAAATAAATAAATAAGAAATATTGAGGAGGTTCAATTTTAAACAAATAATTCATTCTATAATTTAGGTGGGTTGGAATGCACCTTAGTTGGTAAATTAAGGATGATAAATTTGTTAGATTGGGTATTAATGATTGGATAGGAATGGAGTAGGTAATATTATGTCTAGTGATATGCAAACTTCTATGAACTCTAAAAAAAACATATTTTTACAATATAGATGTTTATAAAGGGGAGAGTGATAATAGATGGAACTCATAATATTAGTGATGTCACTTGATGATGATCAAGATTGATTGAGATGGGGAGAAAACAAAACAAACAAATATATTGTGTATCTTATAATATTGTGTATTTTGGTTATAAGGTTTATTTCCTTCTAATTGAGGTAGAGGAACCAAAATGGTGGTGGAAATTCATTTGGAAGATATAGATCCAACCAAAGACCAATTTTTTATATGGTTAATTCTTGAAAACAAAGTGTTGACTTGGGAAAATATTCAAAAGAGAGATTGGTTGGACCAAACATGCCTTTCATAAAAAGGGAAAAATAGAGGTTTTCTCTCCATGACTTTCTATGTGTTTTTGTATATTTGTCTAAATAGAAATGCAACATTATTAAAAGGAAAATAAAGAAATCCAATGAAATTTTATTGTATATTGAATCGACTTATTCTAAGGAAGTTCGAGGAGGACAAGAATATGAATATTAGGCAAGGGAGTCCTACATAAGTGGATACTCACTTACCATGCTTGGTACTTGAAAAAAAATTGTAGGAAATCTCAATAGAAGTGTAGATTTTAACCTTGTACAATATTTTACTACAAATAAATTTTCAATAAAAGAACATAAAATATACAATGAAAAATACACACATTACGCATAGAATTTTCCACTCGAAACCGAAACTGGGAAAACTAGCATATTATATATTCATTCATAGTGATGCATTGTTTATAATACAATATACATATAGGAGCCAATGGCATCCAAAACCCTAACCCAATGACCTGGATTAGTCAACAATACTAATTCCTTAAATGAAAATATAAAACCATCGGCAAAAAACATGTTCCAAAAAACCACCCAACAATGGACACGAAAATCAACGCAAACAAAAAACGAGGCAAAAATGTGACACGTTTCCCGAGGTAATTTTTTTTCTCGGGGGCATTGCCTCCAAACCCCTTGCAACTCCTGAAGGGGGGATTTTCAAACCCCCCTGCGCACCCGACGCAACGTAGCAAACACTAACACTAGTTGTGCGAAGAATATAACACATACCCAACAAGAAGTGGGGCAATATTGATTCTATACCTAAATCAATCACATAGGATTATCTTTCAAGTTAGGGTTGAGACATGTTCAAATAATCAAGAAAAGTTAAAAGACAATGATTTTAATGCTTCTCACCTAGGATAATCAAATTCAAGAGGTCATGGTGCATGGTTACTATAATACAGTGTGCAGTTGGTTGGAAGTGGTCTACAAAATAAGGAATACCAATCTCAAAGACACAATGAACTAGGATTTGGAGTTAGTGAGTACTTTTAGGATGATAAAGTTTGAACAATTGATGACATAAAATATAAATAAGTATATCAAGCAACAAAATAATCTTATGGCTTGGAGGAAGGCACTTTGAAGATGATGGAGGACTAAGGCGATGATGAAAACATACTTAAGACCAAAAATATAAATTAAGAATTTAATTTTGTTCTTTACTTTTCTTTAATTTGAATATGGGGGAGAGGTGCATTCATCCTCAGTATTTTGAAATCTATAATAAGGATATTTAATTCAATTTTATTTGTTCATAAATGAATATATTTCGATGAAAATCTCATTACCATCATCAACAATTGTTCAAGTTAGTTTTTAGAATCCTGTGATTGTAATACATGGATTATATAGAAACTAAAAACATTACGCCAGAGAGTAAACAAAGAACAAATAGTAACCACACATCCATATTATGCTTACATATGAGAAAGATATAAAAAAATATAGATAATCCAAGCATGTTAACTATCTACCCATAGCATCCTACTACTTATCCAAAAAACGAAGACAAAAGATCAATGTAAATTATCTTTACAAAAGCTACAATATTTGACTTATGTGATGAAATCATTGAAAAATCATTCTTACCAAAATTGACATTGTTTCTCCATATTTGCACTCCTATGTGTTCAACTACCCAAACTCATGTTCCACTACTTATTTAGAGAGGAAGTTTTCTTATTGGTCATTTTCCCTATATATGTGATTGAAATTCCCCTTCAATACCAATACATCTTTGAGAAAATTGTTGAGTTCCATATTCCTACCCATTGTTTCTCCTTTCATCCACCGAAAAACTACCTAAGAGTCACCAAAAAATCAAAGCTTGTTCATGACATGTTCCTCTACAAGCATCATGAGAATTCCAACAACCCTTAGTTTCACCTTTTTATTTGTGCCTATACCTACTCCACATACAAAGGCGATCAATTAATGTTATGATAAAAATAGGGCACCTCTTGCCCCACATTGACCTATATTACTAGTTGATGCACCATCAAAAAATCCCTAGGGTATTGCACTATCCACTTCCAATGGCATCACCATGGTTCTTTATTGTTTCTTCTTTATAACTTTCAGGAAGGAATTGTAAGCCAAGTTTTTCATACAATAAACCTACTTGGGAGTTGGAGAAATACCTACCAAAAATTATTCCAACCATCCCTCAAAATATTCTACTTGAGAATTACCATTCCATTCACCTTCCCCTCTATTACAAAGTTTGGTTGAAATCCATACCTTCAATTGTAGTGGAAGGTGACCAAAAAATCATAGACCATCTCCTCAAATTCTTTGTAGAGTGAGTAGATACCATGTTCCTCCCACCTACATTTTTGAAGATTCTCCCAAGCAAGAAATTTTCTAGAGAGAGAGAAAGAGAGAGCCACAACAAGATTTTTTATTTGGAGGGTGCTTTATGTTTCCACCAAAAACTCTAATACCATTCTAGATCACCCCCTTGATTCTCTTATGAGATATACCTTATATTTCAACTTTACAATATATAGCCATCCATTTCAAATGGCTCCCCAAACCGAGGAGTCACATTGATAACTGATATGAACTATCCTTCAATTAACATCCTTCTAAATGAATCTCATTCCTTAGCTAGTTTTCCCATATCCCCTAGATCTTCTCATTTAGCCATCTCCTAGATCCTTCTTTACCATCCTTCCCATATACATCTCAATATTGTGCACATTCCTATTTTGAAAAATAGAGAGAAGGCCAACACTCATCCTCTATACCATTGGCCTCCTATCCAAGGATCCAATCCCAATTTTACAATTCTAACATCCACTACAAGCCACAATAAGTGATTTTTTATTGTAGTAAAAGACTCTACAATAGATCTCTAATGTAATGACCCTCCAAATGTAATTTTCCTTTATCTATGAGTCCATCCTTCAATATCAAGAGGTTTGATATAGTTTTCATAATCCTTCAAGATTCAACAATCTCTAGAAAATTTTTGCAACAAATGCCTTTCCAAAACATGGAGTTATTTTAGTTCCCAAACCCCAAGGGACTTAGGTTGTGCTATTCTCTGGTCCATTATAGTAAATTGATTTCTAGATTATATTTATACCTATATTGGAGATAATGAAGACACCTCCTTCTAATATGGTTTGTATTTCCCTTTGGGATGATGGATAGTGACACCTAGGACACTGAGGTTTCCTCCACTACTTGGACTAAGGTAACATGTCCACCAATGTAGAGCCATTTTTTATACCACAATGTTATCTTTTCATCTTTCTGATTATCCATTCCCAATACCTCATCCTATCATCATTTTCCTTTATATCAAACTAGAGGTATTTGTTGGATAGTTGGTTTGGACAATTGGTTGTCATTGATGTCAAACCTTGGAGAATTCCAGAAGCCCTAGAGATATGGTTGATATTGATGGTGAGTTAGTTTTCATTGAAGTCAACAAGAGTGGTTGATGTCAACATATGTGATGGGTGCATTTGATGAAGTATACATGAAGCCCTGGAGGTGTGGTCATGAGACCTGAAGTTGTTTGAGGAATAAGGACATGAAGGATAATGCAAATGCATGTAACACACTCATAAATGGATAGTCCTTGTCATGCCATTTCCAACGGTAGGTGTAACGTCACATAGTTCCTCACAATTGAGGAGTTACAAGGTCATGAATTTATAAGCCCTAGATATGGGTTAAGAAGACCCTATGGAAGCCCCAAAGATTTTTTTTTGGAGGAAAAAAGCGTAACTTTTATTAAGATAAATAAAAATTACATTCTGAATAATGAATGCAGAAACATGCATTTAGTATGAAAAACCTTCAACCCTAGAGGAAGAAATAAGAAAACAAAATGGCCCTCTAAAAGCGGCCTCGATACATAGAGAAACCGAAAGAAAAATTAGCCATAAAAACTCAGCCAAGAAAAAGTAGCAAAGGCAGACTCCAACACAACCTGGACAAGCCAGAGTGGAAAATAATCCCCACAAGAACTAGAGCCCGAGGGACAAAAACAAGGAGTCCTACAACCACAGAAGAAAAGAAGCTAGAAACTGCATGCCCAAAAAGGACCTCAAATTGATGACTCAACTACATCAAATCAACACTGCACACCTAAAAAGAAAAGGACCTCAAAGCTCTGATCCAAGACACCGAAAAATAAACAACAACCCCAACATCCTCTACACAAAGCTTTAGAACCTGAGAGGAGTGTAGAGATCCCCTAGCCTCCAAGGCTCCGGGGAAAAACCATTACTTTGCATGAGGCCTTGAACGAACCAACAGGGATGGATCAGCTATATCCAACCACAATGAGGCATCTGAAAATCTCCGCACTCGAAAAATGATACAAACAACGAAAGAGTGGAAAAAAAGTCCAAGAGTGCATCAAAAAATAAGTGAATACAAAAGGATCGGATCCAGAACCGATCTGATCACCCACAAACAAAGACATAAATCTTCCCACGAGCATAGATCCGACGCACCCACAATCATATGAAAATCCAAGACCACCTAGATAGATGAAATAGACAAAGACTGAGAGAGACTAAGCTAGAGAAACTGATGGCGAACAAAACCCTCCCAAAATGGATCAAGCAAGCACCACCCACAAAAGGATAGCAAAGGAAAATACATCGAGAAAAAATGAGACATAAGCAACCAAAGACTAAATGGGGTAGGGAAATCCTTGGGCTCCAACGCATCCACGATCGGATGAAGGACCTGCAAACATTCTGTGGCCATATCCATCGTAGGATGGGGCTAGGAAAAACCCTAGCCACAACCGCTCCTTCACCCACTCGAGCCTCAAATCTCAATCTGATTTTCCCATATTATATTCTTCATGGAAGCCCCAAAGGTGGGTTAAGAAGCCCCTAATTACTTGCAGGTCATTAATGAAAGGTAAAGTGGTTGTAACAAGAAATTTCAAGAAGCCCTAAAGTTAAGGAAAGAGGTTGCTGAGAAAAAGTATATATACACCTCAAGAAGTCACTCATAAGTACATTCACACACATTATATTGAATATCTTCTATGTGAGTAAGTTATTTTTATCTGAGGTAACCAAAGAGATCCAAAGTGAAATTCCAAGGGAGGATGAAGTCTTGTGATGATGTGTTCTAAGGTATGTTATTTAAAGGTCATCTTACCATTTTCTCTATAACATTTTTTATAGAATGATTCAGATAGCTAAAAATAGAGGAGGTTGAGAAGACATATCAAGGTAAATGGGGTAAAAATTTCTTCTTCTGGGTCGTCGTATTTTCTGAGATACACTATGTGGAAAATAGGGTTTTTGGCTAGTCCTGAAACTAGTCTCAAACAAGTGTTCCAGGTAAAATAGTCATACCTTCTTCGTAGAGTATCCAAATTCAATGAGACAAAATGAATTGGATAGAGTACATTTTGTAGTATGTTGTGTATTATTTTCAGATATATATATCCAATATTATGTGCATGGCATGCTCTACAAGTTCTCTCTCTAGAATAATCCAGAATTCAACAAGGTGTGCCATTTTTGCTATAACTCCTTTTCTAGGATGTTCCAAGTAGTAAAACTCAGAGGAATTACAGAGAATATATTGAATAATATTGGGTACATGTTTTATACCTTTATTCATTACAAGTATAGATTTATTTTTGTTGAAATTTAGAGTTTGTTACTAATCCAAAAACTAGTCTCGTGAGACTAAGGTAAAGTTTGATGAAGATGCTATTCTCTTGTTGTTGAAGTTGAGGAAGGTCTGCAGGTTTGTGATCACATAAAACATGTATGTTACAGAGTTACAAGTATGTTTATATGTGATCCAGGTGGATATCGGTGGCCACCCACCTTTTTCGACTGGCTCAAAATAGTTTTCTGGCAATTTTGGCAATTTACTATTTTTAGCAGGTTTTAACTTTCGGGGCCATTTTGAGGGCCTAAATGAAGGTTTTTTTGAGATAGAGGTTTTCAATGATATTTGAAGGAATAATTGAGCCCCCAAAATGAATCTCCTCGTCTATACCTTTCCAAAGAGCTATCACACGCCTAAAACAGAGATCGTATGCAAAAGTTACGACCCCGGGAAGTTGATGTACTAACTTACCCAAACGGGGCCCACATGACTTTTGGCGCTTCATCTCCTAGGGTTAGGTTTTTTGGATGTCTATGAATTTT
>ML789348.1:349364-375579 GCA_009831015.1 Picea engelmannii
TTACCTTCAAACATATTAAAACTCATACCATTATACATCAAACAAACTTGGGTCCAATACCCAAAACCTTTGTGCTACTGAAATTCGCTACCGGACTTTCTTCAAGGGTTGAAATCAATGACAACCAACCAAAATAATAAACAATCTCCCCCTTTGGCATTGATGGAAAAAATATGATGCAATACTGGAGTCATATCACTCATGCTCCCCCTGTGACCATCGCTCCCCGTGGAACCATGCCTATGTGCTCTTTCTCCAAGCATTTACCTTTGCATCTGATAAATCTCTCCCCCTTTGTCATCAATGGCAAAGGTATATTTCCATCCAGGGCTTCTCCCCCTTACTGAACTCTTCCTCAAATTGATCTCCCAACCTGAACTATCCTCTTTATGGTGTTTCCTCATTTAAATCTAAGACATATAAGATAAGCATTCATTTTGGAGTAGAAATTACTCCGAGTCTCTGGAAAAGATACTCAAAGGATTCCTTTGGAAGTGGTTTTGTAAAGATGTCTTCCACTTGTTATTTTGTGCCCACATATTCAACTATGATGTTGTTCTCTACAACATGTTTCCGTAGAAAGTGATACTTGATTGGAATGTGCTTCGTCTTGGAGTGCATCACCGGGTTCTTTGAGATATTGATGGTGCTTGTATTATCACAATAGATTGGAATGGGATCATCATACTAAACCTATATATCTGTCAGAATTTATTTCATCCATAGAACCCATGTACAACATCCTACTGGTGCAATATACTCTGCTTTGGTTGTATATAAAGATATTGATGATTGTTTCTTTCTTAGCCAAGATACTAAACACTCACCGAAGTAGAATGCTTATCCACTGGTGCTTCATCGGTCATTAATGCAACCTGCCCAATCTGCACATGTGTAGGCAATAAGTGATATATCCTTTCCTTTTGGATACCATAATCCAAACTCTTATATTCCTTTGAGACATTTGAAAATCCTCTTCACTGCTAAGACATGTGATTCCTTTGGTGTTGCTTGAAATCGTGCCACTTTTCCAACTGCCTGCATTGCATTTGGTCTGGATGTTGTCACATATATTAAGCTACCAATCATCGACATGTATTTCCTTCGGTCTGTAGACTTTGAATCATCATCTTTGCTCAACTTGCAACTAGTTTGCATAAGAGTGGTAACTGGTTTGCAATCTTCCATTCCGAACCTCTTTAGCATTTCTCTGATATACTTAGTTTGAGAAACAAAAATTCCTTGGTTGCTTTGATGTATCTTAAGATTGAGAAAGAAGGTTATTTCTCCGAGTAATGACATTTCAAATTCATTATGCATATCCTTTGCAAATTTATGGCTTTACCTTGATGTAGAGGTTGTTGTCTACACTTTCTTTTCTGAACCCTGCATGTTGTAGATATTTATCCAGTCTAGAGTACCATGCTCTAGGAGCTTGTTTTAGACCATACAAGGCCTTCTTCAATTTGCACACATAATCTGCGCTTTCTGACAACTGAAATCCTTCTGGTTGTTCAATGTAGACTTCTTCTTCAAGTTTCCCGTTCAGAAAAGTTGATTTCACATCCATATGATACACTTTAATATTCTTGGAGCATGGATAAGCTATTATCAATCGGATTGCTTCCATTCTAGCAACTGGGGAAAATGTCTCTTTAAAGTCAATTCCTTCAACCTGTGCGTATCCTTTACATACCAATCTAGATTTATTCCTTGTAACTTGTCCATCTTCATTCAATTTATTTCTGAAAACCCACTTTGTGCCAATCACATTCTTATTCTTTGGTCTTGGAACCAATTCCCAAGTATCATTCTTCTATATTTGATCAAATTCTTCATCCATGGCCTTATTCAAGAACTCATCCTTGCTGGCCTCTTCAAAACTATTTGGTTCAATCGTAGATAAGAGTGCTAGGTGTGTTTGTTCTGGTGAACGGATTCTTCTTCTAGTCTCAACTCCTGCATCCTTGTTTCCAATAATCTGATCTGAAGGACCATTCTTTTGTAGTTGTTTGCTAGGTGTATTTGGAGGCACTTGCTGAACTTTCTCTTCTACTTCCGTATGATCTTCTTCATTTTCCTCTTCTACTTCTTCTTTATCTTTTGCTTCTTCTTCGTAAAGTTGTTCCACTGATTCATTTTCTTCTTCCTTTGATTCTCTTCCACCTGTTTCATCAATTGTTACATTGATGCTTTCCACAACTTTGTTCAATCTCAGATTGTAACACTTGTATGCTTTCCTTGTACTTGAGTAACCAACAAGTACTCTTGTGTCCACACGAGAGTCCAAATTTCCCATTTTTCCATATTCTCTTTTGATGTAGCATTTGCTTCCAAATATTCTGAAGTGCTTCACATTTTCTGGTCTTCCATTCCATAACTCGTAGGGAGTTTTGTCATTGTGTTTCTGAGCATTTTTATGTTTTGAATGTGAACTGTTGTATGCATTGCATGTGTCCAAAAAATATCTGTCAATTTGGAATCCATTAGCATTGTTCGAGCCATTTCCTGTGTAATTAACATCTGTAATGTTCATTTGTCTCTAAACCAATCTATGAATCCATGCTCTCGTCCATTGTCATATATATGTCCAAACCTGCTAAGTGTTCTTAAAAATCCATCTATGTCCATATTGTCCAATACTATATTGCACAATTGTCCATAATGCTGACCCATTTATTACTATACTATCATGAAGTCTTCACTACTACAACTATCAAATTGTACTTCTGCTAACTGACTGCTCTGGATCTGTCTACTCAAACTTTGTAAGTTGCTCGAAGGATGGTTCTTTGGTCTGTCATAGCTATCGCATAGACTCCCCTTGTCCAATATTCATGTTACCTGGGAGTCTCCAAGATGGATGGCTCAGAACAATTCTTGCTCTGATGTGTATTTTTCATCATCTTCATTGGTAGATTCATCATCTCTCTTAGCTCTAACTTCTTTCTTTATGCCTGTGGATTCATCTTTCACTACAATTCCTGAAAGTACAATGTCTTGAACCTATTCCTTATTTACCTGTCCTTATTTTCTTTCAGTTATTTTCCAAACCTTTCTATATCTGACATCTTTCTTTTTCTCTGTAGAATTTTTTTTCATCTCGTTTATTTCCAATCTTGTGATCTCTGAGACTTGGTCTTCGTGTTTTCTTATCCATACTTTCTTATATCTGATACCAGTGTTCTCTTTCATGGAAGTATTGATCATGCTTATACAATCACTAGCTATGTGTCCATATTTATTACATTTGTAACATTCAATGTTACGTGGGGACACATAGGCATTTCTTGCTTGAACATTTTTTTAATCCCTGCAATCTGCAACCTTATGTCCAAAATTAGTACAATAAAAACAATGACCATAAAAGAAATTTGCATACCTGGGAGTGAATGATTTTCTTTGTGGTGTAGTCCTTCTCAATTTCTTCCTTGACTAGTCATGATCATGATTGAATCTTCTTTGTGGCTTGAACATGGATGGTCTTCTTGAAGATGTATCTTTAATAGCTTTCTTAGATTCTAGTTTACCATGATTCCTTCCTTTGAGTGCTTCTGCGTAACTCTTTCTATTTTCTTCATTCTTATTTTCTATCAACCTAGAGTGATTCTCTTCATTCTCTATAACTGATGTGGATGTTTCTGTCTCTTCAACGTTCTTGTTGAGCTTGACGATTTTACTTCTCAATGTGACAACTTCTTTTTCAAGCTTCTCAACCTCTTCTTCGTTCTTCATTATCTGATACTTCATGACTTATTCTGTTCTTTTCGCTTCTTCAAGATGGATTTTTAATGTGATTATTTTTCCTTCAAGTCCTTTCTCTTCTTGACCAAAATCTTCCTCAAGCTGGTTTAGATCATTATTTATTTCCTTAAGCTAATCTGTCAATATTTTTTCTCGCATTTCTGCTTCTTCCTTTTGTGTTGCTATGTTGGCTTCCAAATACTGCTTTTGATCTTTAAGATTTTCTTCAATCTTTCTGGCTTCTTCTAGCTTAGTTCTTAAGTTCTTGATGACCTGTTGGGCTTCTTAAAAAATATGAGCACTTTCCTTTTTTTTCATCAATTCTTTCTTGAGTGACCTGTTTTCCTCTCTTTCTTTTCTCAGTTCATCTAAATAATTGATCAATTCTTCTTCATAATTGTCTTCTTTTTCAATTAGTTTTTCTGTCTCATTTCCTTCATGGCATTCTATTTCAAGATGTCTGTGTTTTTCACAACTAAATCAAAACAACATACCTCTGTTGATTATGTACTCTTCATCTTCTGAATCTGTTTGACATGGTGAACATATTTCTTCTTGATCTGTACCTACATCTTCTTTGGCATTTTCTGAATCTGCGATGGGTGAAGAATATATATCATGTAACTTATCCCAAATTTCTTTGGCTGGTGAACATTTACCAACCTTTTCTCTTACTAGATTAGGTAATCCTTCCCAGATGAAATCCATTGCTATTTTGTTATTCTTCTTCGATTCCTTCTTGGCTGCAGTCTTTGCTTGTTTTGAACTATCATATCCTGTAACGACTGATAGCCAAATATAATACCCCTGTGCCTGTAAAAATAATTTTGTCCTTCCACTCCATAGCTCATATTTTAAACCATTCTGACCATTAAACAATGGTACTCCATTCTCAGAATAATCCATGATCTCCTTCCAATGGTTAAACTATTTCCTGAAGGAACCTGATTTGATTCTAATTGTTGGATTACTGAAGGGGGGGGTGAATCAATAATAGAGAAATTTAATCCTTTTTAACCATAAAATGCAAGTGTTATATCAATGTAGCATTATCATCCAATATTTGCAGAGTAAATAAACAATGAACAAATGAGCAATCATACACATACACAGTACACCAGTGTTTTTACATGGAAACCCAAAGCGGGAGAAAACCATGAAATTATTTTTCTTATATGTCATTAAGAATTACATTCGTTGGAAGCACCAACTTCCTTTTTTTTCCAAATGCAACTGGAAGGAGGCTCCAACCCCCTAGTTTCTTAGACTACAACCTGAGGGAAGCTCCAACTCCCCAATTCTTTGGATACAACCAGAAGGAGGCTACAACCCCCTATGTTCTCTGGCTACAACCGGAAGGTGGATACAACCACCTGTCCTTGCCCTGTCCAACCTCCCTGTCGTAGAAGTAGAATTATGAAACCACTATCACACTATCACTATGAGATATATTGTAGTAAACTTGTACCAAAAAACCTGTACCAAACAACCTGCAATCAACCTGTACCATGAACAAGTGCATCAACCATGCACCAACCTGTACCATTAACGAGTGCATCAACATGCACCAAATATGTACAAATGATGCATCAAATACACATAAACTATGACTCATCAATATGTACCAACATCATCAACTATACACCTCATGTATGTGCCAAATCATCAACTACTTGTCTCAACCATGTACCCAACATGTACCTCAACCAAAATCCCTCATCAATTTCATCATCCAAATCTGATTTGTAACTTTGTAATATACCTGGTGTATATGATAACATACCTGCAAACCTTCCTTAACTTTAACAACAAGAGACTAGCATTTTCATCAGACTTTACTTTAGGCTCACATGACTAATTTTGGATTAGTCAACAACCCTAAATTGAAATAATCATAATTGTGTACATGTAATGAATAAAGATCCGAAAATAGTACACAATGTTCTTCATTTTTTTTATGGAATTCCTCCAGGTTTCACTGCTTGGAATATCTCAAAAAATGAGTTAAAGCAAAAATGGAATACCTTGTTGAATTTTGGCTTATTCTAGAGAGCGAGCTTGTAGAGCATGCTCCGCATGGAATATTTTTTGTATTTTAGAAATCTGTAAAAACCTCTTCCTCATCCATGTTATCCCCATTTTGTGGATAACTAAGGAGATTATGTCTCCAGGCCCTCAGGTTGCAGATATGGAGTGTCAAGAGACTACATGACCAGCAGTATCCATTTGCACAGATGGAGACCCTTCTCACCACCACAGAGGTCATGGATTTTCATATGGCATCCACCACACCAACTGGATTCCAAGAGGCACTCGGCCTTGCTCCATGAGGTACAAGTCTGGTATTATGGTGAGTGTCATTTCAATATTTGAGGCATTTGAGTATGTTGTATCTTAGACTGCTTTAGATTTCATGACATATGCTTGGACATTATGCCTTTTTCCCTGTTTCACCTTGGTGGTTGACATTGTGCCATAGTAAGTGGTCTTCCTTGGTAATGGTTTTTCTACTATGAGTTCCCTTGAAGAGCCATCGTACCATTCTCAACCATACTTACCACTTTTCATCACTTAAACCCCCCATTTCCTTATCTCTTGGGATTTTAGGGTGTATTGACCCAAGAAGGGGTTGTCCCTCATTCTATGGAAGAAGGGGATGAAGGCCTAGAGGGATTGTTGTTGGGTAAAATATAAAATCCTATATATAAACCTTCCAAATGCTTCACCCAGGGATCCCCCAAGTGAGAAATGAAACGCTTATTTGTAAGAAAAGGAGGACCCAGAAGAATAATGATTATGAATGTTTAAAGGGTTAGTTGGAGGATAGGAGGTGTCATCATGAGCTGACCTATCATGAGCATAGATATCTAGTGGTATGACATTACCATCATCTGGTCACCAAGTCAGGGTAATGGCTCTCATTTGCATGGCTGAGAGAAAGGGTGTCTCATCAAGAGACAACCTTCTCATTTATGCTAGGTATTTGTGAGTGACACTTTCATTATCTAGACACCACGCCAGGACAATCGCCTTCAAATTGTCCTTAATTTATGAAAGAAACAAAGAATGGAAAAATGATGGGCTTGGAAAAAGTGCATTTCAAACGAAGGTGCCACACACCCTCTACAAAGGCACCCATGAATGAGACACTACAACCCCTTGTATGTGGTGAACCCCATGCCCATTGAGTCCTAACCCTTGACATCTTCATCAACTTTACATGGCTTAGAGAGGGATCTCTTGGAAACACTCCTTGACATAGGGTAAGATCTACCCAATATGACACCTCGTCAACCCTCCCATATCCAAGCTTGGCAAGTCGCATAATGTCTTTGATCACTTAATTGTTTGGCAGGGTAATCTTTGATGCACATACTTAGGTGGCTCATTTATTGATTTGATTTACTCAGCATGAAACTTAGACTTCATATCCTTGGAGGGAATGCTTATTTGTCTTTGCAGGACCTAGTTGTTGGATAGTTTTGGAGGAACAAGCCTAGCTTGGGCTTCCATGGGGCTTGTAACCCACAGGTTGGATTCCAAGGGACTGCATGTCGAATGAGAGAGACATAATTTTGGAGGCATAGAAGATGACTTGAGAGACATGACCTATACCTTACATGCCAAACTTTTTCCTAGGAGAGGAAAAACGTCATTTTTTGGAGGCTTGACGTTATGCTTGAGGGGCTTGAGGTGGTGATGGCTACACATGGCACGTTTTGAAGGATGAAACCCTCGAATCATGAAGAAGAAGGTTGGATTTGAGACACATAGCCTTTGGAGTCCCAACCCTACCATCTCCAACTCATCGTTTGGCCTAAAAGTGCCAAAACGTCCCTCCTAAAGGGGTGGCGTCACTCTTAGGGTTTTCATTTGTGAAAAAAGTAGAATTTTAAATGATTTTTTTAATATTATTTGTGTAAAGGGGAAATATTAGGGTTTTTGACCCCTAGTCTTGTGGTTTAACATAAAATTATGTGGACAAACTATCTTAGTGACATTTTGTATAAACAGAAATCATAAGATCCCATTTCATAACATAACTCTCCCATCTTAGAGAGGTACTTGGACTGAAATTTTCGCTATCTTTAGCTATTTCTCCCTTTTTCTCTTGTGTATGACTACTTTCTTGGTTATTTGGTTGATGGAAGTGATGCTATAGCATTGGAAGTCTCTTCTTTGCTATTGTGGTGGTTTATCTTAGCATTTTCCTTGAATTGGTAAGGATTTTGTGCATTGTATTATCATTTTGTTTCAAGACAAGGTTATTTTTCTAGAGATAGGTGGTAAGTATAAGTGCATACACCCCCACCTTAGCCTCCATCACGTTATGCTTAAATATTATTGGTTTAACAAGGGTTTCCTAAGATAAGTATAACTGCATACACCTTCTTAGCCTAAACCCTAGCTAGGGATACTTGCCTTCGGGAGTAAGAGGATTTACACACCCAAGGAGGTATTACCTTTAGCTCTTTATTTTATTGACTCCATTAGCCCAATCATTAAAGGCACTAGTCATCACTTGTTGCATTGGAGATATAAAATTGTTGCTTTGGGAAACGTGAAATTTCATGATTTTGAAGTTGTTCCTAGTGGAATCAAATATATGTTATAAATGTTTTCTTGAGCCACTAGGGCATTTCATTTCTCCAAGTATTTCTTTCTACTATTGAAAATTTAACGTACAACTATTAGGGTTTCAGAAAACCCTAACCGGACTCTTCAATAACTCCTAATTTAACCGTTGAAAATTGCTTAAAATCTACCCACATAATGTACTAAATACAATGCATCTTTTGGCAAGTTTTGAGAAAGTTTTAGTGGTTAAATCTCTTTCTGTAATAACAAATTTGTTACAGACATAAGTATGATAAATATCACTGCAGTTAGATTTTTATTACAGTCTTCCTTTTTGTGCTAAAGTCTTGTTCTATCATTGTTGAGCTAAACTAGTTTTTACTAGCTTGTCTCATGCTTATTCAATTGGAATTTTAGCACTTATATTGCAGACCTTATTATATTTTATGTGTTGACATATATCATTGATTATTTTTGCAATTTGGGACAGCAATATTAACTTGTTTTTCCACCTAACATTACTATATGCAAGTGTCATTTTTCTTGTGTCGCAGGCAAGTATAAACACCCTTTGCAGGCATCCAAAGACTAGGAAACCTTAAACCACCCGGAGACGAGTCATCAAATCCATATTTGCTCTTCCATCACTGATATTTATGGGGGTACTTCTCTTCCTTCCCTTCCATCCATCTCAATTCCCCCCAAGGTCACCGGGATTGACTCCCTAGAGTGACCTACTTAGCCTCAAAGTGCGGGACCTATATCAAGGTGACATTGGGTATAGTGTCCCTTAGTTGTTGCCATTTTGGTGGTTGGGTCGGGATTTTCCCAACCTACAACTTGTGTGATAACATTTTTGTGTCGTTTCCGAGGAGGATTTTGAATCCTCTTCCAAACCCTAACGACACTTTCACAAGCTATCCCAAAGCCTCTTCCCTAGCTTCCTGGCGAATCCACCCAAGGGACGTTCCCTTTCCACCTTTATCTATGAGCTCTTCTTAAATCTCATCTGGCGACTCCACCTTCCCATAACCCACCTTATCCCTTTCCACCCTTTGATGAGCTTTGATTTCATCTAGCTATGCCTCCATTCAGGTGTTACCCTAAGTAATGGAAGCATGGCTCTATGGCGCTTTTATGAAGCATGCAAGGCCTTGGATCTTGAAGCTATTGACGAATATCCAAATAAGTGCCCGATGAACCAATTCGATCTCCTCCCAAAGATTGATGGTAATCCATTATCAGTCGTAGTATGCATTGTTGAGTTTGTCATATCCATATCCATTTTGAGTGCACAACATGAGGAGGTATTCTTGCAGTTGTTCTTGTTGTCCTTGGTAAATGAACAAAGGGATTGGATAAAACATTATTACAAGCCAAGAAGCATATCTTGTTTGAAAATCCTCATCAGAGAGTTCCTTAAACATTGGGATGAGAAGCTCAAAGTCTTTAAGATACAATTCAGGACCTAGAGGATGCCTTTTCAAGAGAATTTTTTGACCATGATCCTATTGAATGCTTGAGAGGAATTCTTCTTCCAGAGTTTGTTGAAACGACAGTTGAACAACAAGAAGTTGACAACACCAATGAGGAAACTTTTGAGCATCTCAAGAAAACCGGAGATGAAGATTTCGAGTTTTGTGAACAACTAATGAGACTTTTCCCTGATAAGGACTTTCTGGTTAAGTTTTGTCAGCAAAGAGAAGAAGAGCTTGATGCCATCATCGAAGATTATGAGAAAATCCCCAACCAAAACTTAGCTTGGGAAGTATCCTTGCATATTTTGGAACATATTCATTATACGATGCTCTGACCGAGAAGTATGGATACCAAGAAATATTCCCAAGTGATGATGAACCACTCTTCATGCCCGAGGAACTCTACAAACTCATTTTAGATCAAGATCAAGATGGTGAGTTCTTTGATCATATTAAATATGATGAAGACTTGACCGAAGAACATATTCATGAAGAAGTTTTCAAGAAGATTTCAATGATGAAGACCCTGATGAAATACAACACCTAGATGAAGATACATTGGTATCCATGTCCCCGCTTGACAAAGATGATATCATTCATCCTTGTTCTCCTCATGCATATGAATATGAAGTATATACCCTTCCCCTTGATGAGGACATCCAGAATTTTGCTTCTCCTACACATCAAGAAGAGAACATGATGACTTATAATCCTTTTGAAAACTTTGATGATGCTTTGTTCCATGACTGTGGAAATGAAGAAAACTTCCAAAAGGATCTCGATCAAGTTTCTCTTGCAGAAGGCTTGAACGAGACATTGATATATGTCTTCCCTTTTAAAGAGAATGAATTCCTCTAGTCTTGTGAAGAAGTAATCAGCTCCTATGATGCAGATGAATTCATGGAACAACCCTCAGATATAGTTGATGACCACATTGATGATTTCATATAGGTTAGGAGAGGTAGATGGGATGTGGGTTTCTTCATCATTGATGGAGATCCTATTTACGACATTGAAGGTATACCTCAAGAAAAAGGGGTTGAGTTGTCATCATCATAGGAATGTTCTTCATACATGTATGATTCATATGTTTGGCAACCTAGCAATGAAATAATTACATATTTGTTTTGCCACTTCGAGGATGACTTGTTGCAGCATACTCAAGATGATCTTCAGTCATCCCTTGATACTTACCCTTTTGAGGATGCAAAATTGTTCCATGAGGATTTCCATTCATTGTCCTCAGATTTTTATAGACACTAGGTCGTGGCCATCCCAAAGTAGCCCAAGGACCGCACTACCGAATGGAAATACTTTCATGTTGAGATTTTGGGCGAAAATTTTCAAACGAAGAAGCAAAGTTTCCTAAGGCCAAGGGAGGAGTTTTTCTCTAGACGAGAGGTTGTGCCTTACCACATTTCCCTTTGTATGGGAAACCAACAGGTTTCTTTGGGATTTCTTATCCTTTCTCAGCCTTCAGAAAGTAGTGATTTTCTGAGCGAAGAAGAAGAAGAGTTGTCGTCTACATATGATATCCCTCTTCGGAATGGATTGATCGGGATTGTTGCTACACTTTCTAGAAGGATGATCGGGCTGATGGTTTCTCTTTCCAACAGGATTTCCTCCCTCCCACCCATCTCCATGACTTTCATTTCATGATGGATTATATGTCTACTTATGCTCATGATTATTGTGTGTTGGACTTATCTTTTTTATTTCACATGATTAAGCACAGGGGGAGATATATTGATGAAATGATGAACAGGTGGTTGCATTGGTTATATGACTTCACCTGACGTCACCTATCATCGGATATTTAGGGCCTCAAGGCCCCAGGTAAGTAGGTAGGTCATTTGATTTCCTGCATTTGCATCTTGATTTTTCATGGTAGTTTGTTGCATTTCATATTTCATTTTTCTCTACTTGCATATTGATTTCATGCTTAGTTTAGAAATGTTTGAAAAAATGTAAAAAAAATTCTTTTCTATATTAGTTTTTATTTTGGATAGCACCGCCCTCGATTACATGATTCTTTTATCTGAGGTTTGGAAAGCATAGGTATACCAGGATATGTTGCGATTCTCATGCACTCTACAGTGAGCACATTTCCCCAAGTAGAACCCAGATATTATCCCCATTTTGTGGATAACTAAGGAGATTATGTCTCCAGGCCCTCAGGTTGCAGATATGGAGTGTCGAGAAACTACATGACCAACAATATCCATTTTCACAGATGGAGACCCTTCTCACCACCATAGAGGTCATATATTTTCAAATGGCATCCACCACACCAGCTGGCTTCTGAGAGGCACTAGTCCTTTCTCCATGAGGTACAAGTCAGGTATTATGGTGAGTGTCATTTCAATATTTGAGGCATTTGAGTATGTTGTATATTAGACTGCTTTATATTTCATGACATATGCTTGGACATTATGCATTTTTTCCTTTTTCACCTTGGTGGTTCACATTGTGTCATAGTAAGTGGTCTTCATTGGGAATGGTTTTTCTACTAGAAATTCCCTTGAAGAGCCATTGTATCGTTACCGACCATACTTACCACTTGTCATCACTTAAACCCCTCATTTCCTTATCTCTTGGGATTTTAGGGTGTATTGACCCAAGAAGGGGTTGTACCTCTTTCTATGGGAAGAAGGGGTTGAAGGCCCACATGGATTGTTGTTGGGTAAAAGATAAAATCCTATATATAAAACTTCAAGATGCTTCACCCAAGGATCCCCAAGAAAGCAATGAAATGCTTATTTGTAAGAAAAGGGGGACCCAAAAGAATAATGATTATGAATTCTTAAAGGGTTAGTTTGAGGATAGGAGGTATCATCACGATTTGTCCTATCATGATCATGGATATCTAGTGGTATGACATTACCATCATCTGGTCACCAAGCCAGGGTAATGGCTCGTAGTTGCATGGTTGAGAGAAAGGGTGTCTCATCACGATCCAATCTTCTCATTTCCACTAGGTATTTTTGAGTGACACTTTCATTATCTAGACACCATGTCATGACCGTGGCCTTCAACTTGTCCTTAAATTATGAAAGAAACAAATAATGGAAAAACGATGGGCTTGGAAAAAGTGCATTGCAAATGAAGGTGCCATACACCCTCTACAAAGGAACCCATGAATGAGACACTACAACCCCTTGTATGTCATGAACCCCATGCCCATTGAGTCTTGACCCTTAACCACTTCATCCACTTTACATGGCTTAGATAGGGATCTCTTGGAAACACTCCTTGACCTAGGGCAAGATCTACCCAATAGGACACCTCGTCAACCCTCCCATATCCAAGCTTGGAAAGTCGCATAATGTCTTTGAGCACTTAATTGTTTGACAGGGTAATATTTGATGCACATACTTAGGTGGCTCATTTATCGATTTGATTTACTCATCATGACACTTTGACTTGATATCCTTGGAGGGTGTGCTTATTTGTCTTTGCAGGACCTAGTTGGTGGACAGTTTTGGAGGAACAAGCCTAGCTTGGGCATCCATGGGGCTTGAAGCCCATAGTTTGGACACTAGGGGCCCGCATGCCATATGAGAGAGACATACCTTTGAAGGCCTAGAAGATTACTTGAGAGAGATGACCTATCCCTCACATGCCAAATTTTTTGCCTAGGAGAGAAAAAACGTCATTTGTTTAGGCCAGACGCCATGCTTGAGGTGGTGATGGATACACATAGCACATTTTGAAGGAAGAAACCCTTGTATCATGAAGAAGAAGGTTGGATTTGAGATACATGTACTTTGGAGGCCCAACCCTACCATCTCCAATGCAAATTTTGGCCTAAAATGTCAAAACGTCCCTCCTAAAGGGGTGATGTCACTCTTAGGGTTTTCATTTGTGCAAAAAGTAGAATTTTAAATGAATTTATTAGTATTATTTGTTTAAAGGGGAAATATTAGGGTTATTGACCCCTAGTCTTGCGTTTACCCTAAAATTATGTGGACAAACTATCTTAGTGACATTTTGTATAAATAGAGATCATAAGATCTCATTTCATAACATAACTCTCCCACCTTGGAGAGGTACTTGGACTGAAATTTTCGCTATCTTTAGTTATTTCTCTCCTTTTCTCTTTTGTATGACTACTTTCTTGGTTATTTTGTTGATGGAAGTGATGTGCTAGCATTGGAAGGCTCTTCTTTGCTATTGTGGTGGTTTATCTTAGCATTTTCTTTGAATTAGTAAGGCCTTTTTGCATTGTATTATCATTTTGTTTCAAGACAAGATTATTTTTCTAGAGCTAGGTGGGAAGTATAAGAGAATACACCCCCACCTTAGCCTCCATCACTTTATGCTTAAATATTATTGGTTTAACAACGGTTTTCTAAGAGAAGTATAAGTGCATACACCCTCTTAGCCTAAACCCTAGCTAGGGATACTTGTGTTAGGGAGTAAGAGGATTTACACCCCCAAGGAGGTAGTACCTTTAGATCTTTATTTTCTTGAATCCATTAACCCAATCATTAAAGGCCCTAGTCATCACTTGTTGCATTGGAGATATAAAATTGCTGCTTTGGGATGCGTGCAATTTCATGATTTTGAAGTTGTTCCTAGTGGAATCAAATCTATGTTATAAATGCTTGCTTGAGCCACTAGATCATTTCATTTCTCCAATTATTTCTTGATGTTGTTGCAAATTTAACAAACTCTTCAATAACTCATAATTTAACCGTTGAAAATTGCCTAAAATCCGCCCACATAATCTACAAAATACGACACATCTTTTGGCAAGTTTTGAGCAAGTTTTAGTGGTTAAATCTCTTGTTGTAATAAAAAAATTGTTATAGCCATAAGGCTGATAAATATCATTGCAATTTGATTTTTATGACAACCTTTCTTTTTGTGCTAAAGTCTTGTTCTATCATTGTTGAGATAAACTAGTTTTTACTAGCTTGTCTCATGCTTATTCAATTGGACTTTTAGCACTTATATTGCAGCCCTTATTATCTTTTATGTGATGATATATTTCATTGATTATTTCTGAAATTAGGGACATCAAGATTAAATTGCTTGTCCACCTAACATTACTATATGCAAGTGTGTCTTTTCTTGTGTCTCAGGCAGGTACAAACACCCTTTGCAGGAATCCAAAGACTTGGCAACCTTAAACCACCCGAAGACGAGTCATCAAAGCCATATTTCCTCTTCCATATCTGACCTTTATGGGGGCACTAGTTCTCTTCTTTCCCTTCCATCCATATCAATCCCCCTAGGGTCACCGGGATCGACTCCCTAGAGTGACTTAGTCACTCTCGAAGTGCGGGACCTATATCGAGGTGACATTGGGTATAGTGTCCCTTAGTTGTTGTCATTTTGGTGGTTGGGTCGAGTTTTTCCCAAACTACAACTTGTGTGATAACAATCCCAACAAACCCCTCCACTCCGCTCTGGACCAAACTTCCTGGCACGTGAAATAACAAAGCTAGACTATAACGTGGTAGAAGACCTGAAGAAGTTGAAGGCTAATATTTCAGTGATGGAACTATGTAGGATTCCTCGACAAAATAATTTACAATTACAATCCTTGGATGAGGATAGCGCACCCATGTTAAACTCGAGCCCAAATCCTAGTGAAGATAAAGGAAGTTTAGGGAATACCCAAAAACCTGAGGTGAATGCAACCACAACCGATAAGAATCCTCAGACATCTATCCTTTCATGTTAACATTTGAAATCTACAACAGAAACTTGCACAATTTTTTGGTTGACTCAAGCGCTTCCTCAAATTTTATGCATTTATCGATATACAAGAAACTAAATGCTACCCCTACCATAAGCGACACTCATATTACCTAATTAGATTGAACTAAGGTCAAGGTGATTAGAGAATTAAAGGATGTCATGATTCGAATTGCCTCAAACCCAAAATTCCATCAGTTCATAGATATCATAATCCTAGATATTTTGGAGGCCTATGGGATGTTGTTGTGTAGGGATTCGTCTGATAAATTTCATAGATATTTCAGTGTGGATTGGTCCCACCTATGGATACCTTTGAAGGGAAACCCTAACATGATCAAGATAAACCGAGAGAAATATTTGAAACATGTTGTCACACACTTGGAAGCTCCTAATGAACTATCATCTAATGAATTCCCAGTCTTAGGTAATTACTCATGTGATTCAAATTTTGGTAATTTCTCTCCCTACCCGTTCGAAGTATTATTCTCCCAAAAATCAGAATTATCACTTCATGAAAACCCTAACCTAATTGAGCTATGCAGCAAACCTTAACAAAGTTTATATGCCCAATCCCAACCTATTGAAGGCCAGATCCTGAAAATAGATTGGGACAAAAGGGTGCCAAATTTTGTCTCAGAGATCTGGACTTTATTTTTTGATGGATCCAAGTCTCGGGAAGGGGTTGGCGCATGATGCATTTTCATCAATCCAAAAGGGAAGCACAATGTTTTATCTTGTATATTGGAGTTTGAGTGCACTAATAACACTGTCGAATATGAAGCACTAGTCCAAAAACTTAAAAAGGCTATTGATCTGGGCATCAAAGAATTGATTGTTTTCAATGATTCAGAAATCATTTTGAGACAGGTAAAGAACATGATCCATTTTACTACCCCCCATCCGAGAAACTATCAGTAGGAGGTTCGCGGGCTCATAGAAAATTTCCAAGCATTCAACATCATCGCTATACCTCTATCCAAAAATATCTTAGTCGACTCATTAGCCACAGTCGCCTCAAGGTTGTCTCCCTTAAAGGATTATGAAACCTCTAGATTCACCATAGAATTATTATACAAGCCTTCTTTCCAAATAACATCAATAATTGGAGGGTATTTGAGGGAGATGAACATATTATATAATTTTTAACTAATGAAGAAATTTTTAGATTATTGGCTATTGATGACGAGGTTTTTCAAAAAAATATGACAGAACAAGATAATCAAGACCCTAATGCAACAGGAAGTAATGACCCGGCTCAACCCAAGATCCACACTATGCCCCGGGGAGTGGTTAATCTTGAGAACCTGTTTGATTTGCAAGAAATATTTTAAGAAACCAAAAAATGTTAAGATAGGTAGTTCATGTCCCTCTTATGAGGTCATAAATATGGGAACCACTGACAACCCCCAGAACATCTACCTTGGAAGATCATTGTCCCCTAGAGAGAAGAAGGCTTACCTAAAATTGTCCAGAGAGTTTCAGGATGTGCTTGCATGGTCTTATCAAGAGTTGAAAACGTATGACACCAAAATCATTCAGCACATTATCCCAATAAGACCTGAAGTCAAGCCCTTCCAACAAAAGTTACGAAAATTTCACCCATCTCTCGAACCCTTCACACAGAAATAACTCAAGAAACTATTAGATGCAAAAAAAATATTCCAGGTGAGGCATTCTGCATGGGTATCCAATCTGGTTCATGTTAAGAAAAATTCAAGGGAAATTCACCTATGTGTAGACTTCAGAAAATTAAATCGGGCTTCCGCAAAGTAAAACTACCATGTCCCTCCTATGGAACAACTCTTGCAGACCGTATCAAGAGCAGAGATCTTCTCACTCTTGCACGATTTCTTAGGATATAACCAAGTGCTGGTATCAGAAGAGGATAGACTGAAAATGACCTTCTGAATGAACTGGGGAACATTTGCTTACAAATGCATGCCTTTTGGGCTAATTAACGAAGGGGCCACCTTCCAAAGAGCCATGGATGTGGAAATTTGGGGATTGATCAACAAATGTGTGGTAGTGTACCTAGATGATCTTATTGTCTACTCCAAGGACAGGGCTGACCATATTTCCAATCTCACACAAATTTTTGAAAGATGTCGGAAGTATGGGATATATTTGAACATGAAGAAGATTGTATTTGGAGAAGAGGAGGGAAAAATATTGGGCCACAACATTTCTAGGGATGGTATCCATATATATCCTAAACATATAAAGGAAATATCACAATTATCGTGACCTCATAATAAGAAGGCTATGCAATCCTTCTTTGGGAAGATTAAATTCGTGAGAAATCTCACCCCGGATTTCACAGAAACAGTAAAACCCATGCAGAGTATGATATGTAAAGATGTTGAATTTAAGTGGACAGATGAGGGAAAAGAAGCCTTCGAAAAAATCAAAATTTCCATATTGCAAGCCCCTGTCCTACGCAGCCCGGATTTTAGTAAAGACTTTTTTTTGTACACCTTCACATCGAATAAATCATTAGATTTAGTCCTTACTCAAAAGGACTATGAAAAAAATGAAGCACCAGTTTCATTCATGAGCACCAATTTGCAAGGGTCAGAGCTTAATTACCCCGCCATAGACAAGCAAGCATGTGCAGTCTACAAAGAAGTCAAACATTTCAAATCCTATATCCTAAAGAACCATACTAAAGTCATACTGCCTCATCCCATTGTCCGATAATTGTTCACACAACAAGAAATGGGTGAGAGAACGGGAAATTGGATGGTTGTCGTTCAAGAGTTTGACCTAGATATAAAACCAACAAAGATAGTCAAAGGTCAAGGATTATGCAAACTTGTCGCAGAAGCTTAGGACCAAGTTGATTCAGAAGAATCTAGTTGGGAAAATGAATTATCTCTATGGTGTAGTGAAGTACTATATTTACCACCCGGTCAAGACTCGTGGTATGAAAATCTATCTTACTTTCTTCATCACAGGATATGCCCTAAAAATGTAAACACTAGAGAAAGAAGATTCCTTAGGCTAAAATCTGCTCAATATCGCCTCATAAATTTTGTGTTGTTTCAGATGAATTATGATGGAGTAGTACTTACATGTCTTGAGTAGGATGATGTCGAGAAGGTATTAAAGGAGCTTCATGATGGACCAGCAGGTGGGAATTTCGCAGGGGAAACCACTGCTCATAATATCTTAAGGGTGGGGTACTACTATCCCACTTTGTTTAGGGACGCTCACACATACACAAGAATATGTAAAACCTATCAGTTATGCACCGGGAAAGAGAATAAGGCGTTGATCCCACTTTACCCAGTAACCATCTTAGGTCCTTTTGAACAATGGGAAATATATGTTATGGGAGAAATCAATCCAAATTCTTCTAAACAACATAAATATATACTAACAACCATAGATTATTTCACAAGATGGTCAAAAGCCATTCCACTCACTCATGTTAATGAAAAGGTAGTGATCCATTTCCTGGAACAACACTTGATAACAAGGTTCGGAGTACCTTCAGGCCTAGTCTTTGAAAACACTACTTACTTTTCCTCCATACTCTTGACGAAGTTTTCTCTTGAAAATGGAATCATCATAAAATACTCCATGAACTATTACACACAGGGGAATGGGGTGGAAGAATCAACTAATAAGAACCTGGTGAGAATCCTTAAAAGGATTGTCATAGAAAACCAGAGGAATTGGCATAATGCACTTTATAATGCTTTATGGGCTGAAAGGTGACACCCAAAGATGCCTTGGGAAATTCTCCATATTTCCTAATATATGGACAAGAAGCCATCCTCCCAACTGGGTTGTATCTCCCATATTTACATCTCTCTCGGGCATCAAGAGGTCAATCATCATCTAACATGCAGTAGAGAATAGATACCCTACTTATGTTGGAGGAAGAAAGGGAAAAGGATAAAAGGAAATTCATTGCTCATCAACAGTTGGCCAAAAAATGGTTTGATAAATATAAAGCAAAAGGCAAAATCTTTGAGGTAGGAGATCTAGTCCTGAAATGGGACAAGATGAATGAACCTAAAGGAAAGCACTCGAAATTTCATAACCTTTGGCTCGGTCCTTTTTAGGTGGTCGAGAAGATTAGGGTTGGCACATACAGTTTGCAAAATCTGAGGGGGGAATATGATGCTCTCCCGGTCAATGGCCAAGCCCTAAAACAATTTTTCTCATAAAAAAAATAAAAAATATTAAAATATTAAAAAATCAAAAATTGTGTTATTGTACAATAAAGTCGGTTTTATTTAGTTTGTTGAAGGAGTTATTCTTTGCATTATCAGTTTTGTTTTGTTTGATTTTCATGTTTGATTTTGTTCTTCCATAAATAATTTTTTAGGGATGTTGAGTTCTTAGCCTTTGGTCTGTGAAACATGAAATTACCATTCTCTGCTAAAAACCTCAATTGTTTTAAAAGTAAAGTAAGTTGACAATGAGTAGGAGGGGAATTCATAAAGTACTTATAGTTTCTTCTATATGTGACTTGGCCGATGGTGGAAATGACTGTTATCAAACATGAAAAAATCGAAAAAGTCATATACTCTAGAAATCATGATCTAAATGACGAATGAGAAATTGATGAATGTCTTGCTTCTTTTAGAATGGCTAAGATTTAAAAAATCCTAGGGGCCTAATTCATCTCTTCGCTAACTGATGTCATCCTCCTTGAATCAAATACACATCCAACAAAGAAACCCTCATCACACACAAAAAAAAGTAATGGGTACATATGATAATAAAAGAAATAAATGATGAGGTAGGAAAATAACTCAAAAGGGAATCATGATGTCAAGGAGGGAATGCAAATATCTCCATTCGGGATATGGATGCTCGCTGGCAGCGAAGCAAGGTCTGTGATATCAGGGTGACTCTATCGGGGCTATGGACGTTCGCTAGCAGTGGAGCAAGGTCTGTGACATTGGGGTGACTCTGTTAGGGCTATGGACACTTTCTAGCAGCAGAGAAACACCAGGAGGGTGATAAGGTTACTTAGAGATAGTACAAAATAATACCCTAATACTAGAAGTGAGATTTAATTTGGTTTCTCACTCGAATCCCAGGTCAGTGATCAAAATGACTTATCTTTTATGTTTGGTCAAAATCAAACCCCATGACAAGGTAAAGAATGTTTTCTAAATTACATATAGAGGTATCTATGGGTGGTTTCTATTTTATTTTCTTGTTCTATGTCTATATTACTGGAAATTGTTTGGTAGTGATCGAAGGTATAAGAAAAGATTATGGTTTCACCTAATGAATCGCCATTTGTTGAGTCCTCAACACACCCATAAAATTTTCAATTTTTGGGTACCACTTTTTTTTTTATCTTAAACCTTTGTTTGACTTTACATAGGTTTCATATGTACCATTTGTTAAATCTATGCATTTTTCTTTTGTCTTCTCTGCATTTAAAATCTCAAGAAAATACCAAAAAAAAGGAAAAACTTCTCATGTTTTGCATCATGATAGAAAAGAAAAAGAAAGGATTGAAAGACAAGAAAATCGCAACCTTTTCTAAGAACTGTCGATGAACTCGTCGAGGGATGGAGGAAAAGGAAGTCTGAAAGAAGTGTATATAATCGAGATCGGGGGGAAAACTGTGTACATTTTTTAAGAGGAAATAATTTCGACGATTTTCGATAAGCCATCGGTCATAGGAGAAATATGTTAACATGCCCATGACTCAAAAAGGTTTTGTCGATCATCGATAGACCATCAGCGTCGGTGACAACCCATGTAAGTTCAGCACAACAAAACAAAAACAGAGTTCTCCCGATGTCGATGAATTACGAGAACCAATAAAAGAAATTTTAGTCGTCAATCAGGTATAAGAAAAAAACTTGACCATTGATGTGTTGGCCATGTCACCTTCTGCACCTGCCACGTCACATGCCACATGTCTTGCCACATAGACTACTTGTACCATCACGAAATTTGACTCATCATCCTCTAAAACTTAGTTTTCACATCAATAACCATGTCATCACATATACATCATCTTGTACGGTAATGAAATCAGGCGTCGGATGTTTTCTACCAATAAGACAAGAGCATAAAGGTTAGAACAGACCGTCGATGTCGATGCACACATAATCCATCGACGAGTTTTGAACATAACAAAGCACGAAACATACGTGTTTGTCTCAACGCCGATATTACAGATAAACATGGATCATCTATTCATTTGGGTCAATAAAAGTCATCCATCCATTCAAACACAGATCTAGTCGTTGGATGGGGATTATGTTTAAATTAACTTTTGCAGGGGATTACCACTATGTTTTGAAATGATTCCAGAACTATTAAGTCAAAAGGTTAGGGTCACCAATGAACACGGGATGTTGGTTTTATCAATGTACCATTTACCTTAAAACCCATGAAACATGAATAACGAGTTTAAGGATCCCTCACTAAACGGTCGTCGGCATCGGAAAAATGTGGTCGAAGGCAAGCGACACTGAAAGAATCCCCCGATCTTTGACATTGCGCACCAATCAAATTCTAAATCATAAATCACCGATGAACCAGTCCCCCGCATCGTCAACTCGCAATGCATTTAACTCCCAAGCGTGGCATGGACTTTGTTTTGATTTCTAAAAATTATGAAAAATGTGTTGTACACCCACCAATTAAATACTAGACGTGAAAAGGTAAGTATGAGGGATTTAGAAATTTGAATCTGTAATGCCATTTTTTTCTCCCAATTTCACATTACGTTCAAGAAGCTTGCCTTTCAATTAAATGAAGGAGATAAAAAATCACCAAGGAGCCTGCCTACAACGTTGGTTCGTGAAAATACTAGTAAGACTAGGTTATCTACAAAGAAGGTAAATGTCAAATTTTGCTATGACTTTTAAAGTGTTGTACATCGCTAACTTTCATTTTTTACTATAATTTCCTACGACTCACAGTGGTTTTCTCATGCAAGAAATATGCCTCCTTGAAGGTCAATAATCAGGCGCTCACCAAGGACACCCAAAGGGAAAGAGTTGAAAGTTGGGAAAGGATTAAGCCCAGCAGTAGCAAGAGAGTTGGAATTTACATCGAAAGCAGAACCTGTGATATGAATATCGACCAAGAAGTAGTTTTCTCAACCACCAGCATTCGGAGCTACAAAGGCAAGCACCACATCTAAGGTTTTTCTCCCACCTTGGGGTGACCTCTATAACAAAATTCATTTGGTAAATATTCCAAATTTTATACCTCACAATGTCCCATGGGTGAGGGATTTAGATGACCGATTTTTTTCAAACATTAGACGGTCATCCTTACACAAGGTGGCATGTCAAACTCCCATTTTACCTTGCATAGAAACCCTAGTGTGGATAATTGACCATACAAACATGAATAAATGTGTAATCAATAATGTGGAAGGGGAACGCATCGGTGTGTTCCTTCCGGTAGAAGTGCAAAAGTATTACAAGCTCAGATACCCAGAAAAAAGACTGAATATTGATTTTGTGGTTAAGTTATATGAGCGACATAACACCAACCAACTATTATCTTTCTGGTGGAGGGAGGATAAGAAATTCTTGAACATGACCAATCGCTGGTACAACACAACAAATCTTAGGGAGCCATACATGTACTTAATGGCGTTAATTTTTCGATTGTATGGAGAAAAGGATTGCTCAAGATTTTTAGAAGACTGGATGCCCCTTGCATATACAGTCACAGTCTCTGGAAGTATTTTCAACTAGGGGGCCATTATTTCAAAGCAATTGAGAATCATTATTCAACAGGCTTAGGAGACAAAATAAGGTGAAACACCATCCTTTTTATGGCATCCTTCATGCTAGACGTGATCTGTGCAATGAATTTTTTCTCAAGTATGAATATGAATTGGCATGTGTTGAGTTACCTGTACATGTGTATTTTAGCGTCCTAAGGAAAAACAAGTATAAGAAATTTTATGCCATGATATGTGAGGAGTTCATAGCCAGGATACATTTTATTATTTTAAGTCAAGATTGTCAAAGACTTTCAGTAGCATCCTAGAAAATGATATCGAAAGTAGGTCATTGGTATCTGGAAGAAAAGAACACTTATATCATGGTTTTTGGAGCTACATGTGCTCCAAATTTTCTCCCCGCTTATGTCCTTGACCATTTGGTGTTGGGGAAAATATGCTACCAAATCATTTTACAGGGTTTCAACGCCTATCTGGTGAAGGATACAAACAAGGATTTTATACCCTATGGTTTTCATATTGGGTATTATATAGTCAAAGACACCACACATGCCAAGCAAGAAGGTCTGATCCATTTGAATTGCAGGTTCCCTAAAGGCCAATTTCGAAGACATGGTCCCAAAGGGATAGTACCCCAGCACACAGGGCAAGTGGCGTCACATTGGCCTTATGCCCACGATAGTTATGAATATGAGCTCTTCACTGAAAATTCTCAAGACTGAGAAGAGGTTCTTCAAAGAAAAGAAAACCCATAAATTGGAAAGTTTAAAGCTATGTCGGTGCAAGAACAATTTGCAACGATAGAGCGTACAGGAGAGGCAGCTATCACAGTACGAGATGAAGTTAGAGAAATGGAAGAAGCAGAGTCAGTAAGAATAGGAACAATGCAGCCTTCAAGGATTTTCCCAGTTGATATAGACACTCATACAGCAGGGCCAAACACTACGGAAACAACTCCACTAGAGGGGATCATTGCTCAAGTTGACCCATGTTCTCTACAAAGCCAAATGGAGCAACCTACAATAACTAGAACGCCACAAAGATCATCAAGGGCACCAGCTAGAACAGGTTTATGCCTAGTCCTTGTTGATTTAATAACCATATATGATGATGATGAAGGTTCAATAACAACTCACATAACCCCAGTACCTATCACTTATGAGGAAGCTCTGGGAGAAATGACTGCCTCGGTCGTAGAAGGCCTATTACAGGATTCGAAAAAAAGGGACACAACAATTGAGAACACCCATTTCAGTGTGATTGTTCTACAACATGAAACTTAGATTTTAGATGAAGCAAGGTCACCTTGTAATGATGGGGATGCTAATAATGAAAAACCTAATATAGAATATACAGTGATTGCACGTTTTCCATCCAATTCCTCACCTCAGATAGTAACACCACCACCTAGAATTGACCAACGGAGAGCTTCATCACCAAAACTCATAGGGAACACTCCCTTTGAAGAATTGAGAGAGAGAACCAATAATGCAGAGAAATCACCTATAACTTCCATGCAAGAGTAGACATTAACAAAATAAGGCAGTAGTCAAGTGTCTACCATGGAAAAGGGGAAGGAACCCATTATGGAAAGTTTCTACGTGGTAGGGAGCTTGGGAAGTACCCTATCTTGGGGAGATCACGAAATTCCTGAACCTGTTGACGAGGTTGTTGATGTGCAGACCATATCTTATGAAAAGAAAATAAAGGCAGTAATGAAAAGAACTGTCAAAGGAAGGGGGCTCGCTTTAGATAATACTTTATTTGTAACCACAGAAGAAACTATATTTGACATAGAAAATACCAAGGTGAGCAAGTTGCTTGGAGATGGGATGGCTATAACTAATGCCACCCTAAACAGAGCAAAAAGGGATGAACAAGAAGCTACTGCCATGAGAAAGGAATTAGAGCATCTTCGACATCAAGCAGAGTATTATCAAGACACCACTCAAGCAATAATACTTCTTAATAGTGATTTCATGGAAGTATACAATCAATTCAAATAAGAAAGAGATATTTTCATAGCTCAGATAACAGAATATCAGAAAGACACTCTTATAGGACTGGTGACCTACAAAGATATGCAACAATGGTATGAAAAGGCATATCAAGATTTGGAGCGGATCGAGTACATTAGAGAAGTGAAAGTAGGTCGAGACACAGAAGAACATGGTATTAGGGTACTCACATATTACAATATCACCAGAATATATAGAGCAACAGAACACTGGACACAAATGGTACAATAACCTCATCGAAAAATGAAAGAAATATGGGAAGAATGTGCGAAAAGCTGGGAGAAAATAAACAAAGAAATGAGAGATGTTCATCTACCAGAGTTCATCCAACCTAAGGATTTCACAGAATTGTATGACATACTCAAGAAACACATTGAAATAGATCACGCGTCTGAATCAAAAATCTCTCAAGTGTCAACCCTTGTCCCAGGACAGATGAAGAAGTTCATGAAGCCCCCGATCAGAGCATCGACATTTTTGCAGCGACTAAGTGCCAAGCTGGACAAATACAAAAAAAATGTGGTGGAAAGAGATTCTTAGTGCACCAATGGACCAACACGGGTTTCCTTATGCCAACACATGTGAAGAAATCTTTTACCACTAGTCGGAATATGAGAGGAATAATTCATTGCAGTGGAACATCAAGACAACTAGAGATAACAGAAGCAGGACACGTGGATTAAGTCCACTTTGTTTTTTTTTACTTGATAAGACTCAATGTAGTAGCTATTTTTAGTTGATTTACTTTTATAAATAAGAATATCGGCCATGTATGAAGGGTGGTGGTTTTTGCATAGAAAAGAGGATTTTATTTTGTAAGAAAACTATTTCTTAGACAAAGATTATTAAATTTAGAAGTTCTGCATAGAACCAAAAGCAAATTTTCATCCAAAGCGTGAATGTGATTGAACCTGTGGATTGCTTCCATTCTCAACTCTACATTTGTCGTTGTATTGATTAAGATCTGTTATAATATTTCTTAAGTTATGTTAGAATACCAT
>ML789349.1:4040-46692 GCA_009831015.1 Picea engelmannii
CCCCCCCCCCCCCCCACCGCTAAAGGTAGAACAACAAGGGGTCTCCGGAATGAAACCTCAGCCATAGATCTGGGCGTGTGAACTCTGGCCGTCCAGATCTGCTCGCCGCTTATCCTAAGGCGTCTTCGCGCCCCGGCTTAAAGTTGACGTCTCTTCCTCTCATCTGACGGTCATGATAGACCCTGAGATTCTCCGAAACAATCTCGTCCCTTCATCGGGATTTATCATTACGAGAGTCCGAACTCTCGATCACGGGACTCCCGAATTCTCAATCCTCGGTTTCCCGATGCGGTTAATCTCTCGACACGTTGCCTCCTTAAATCGGACGGTCCACGACTGCTACGGGGTTTCTACCATGGAAAGTCCCGATACCTTGTCACCAGGACTCCCGGTCTCGCGATTCCCGATTTCCCGAAATGGGAAATCTTACGACACGTGGCCTCCGTCATTCGGACGGCTCAGATCTGTTCTGGGGTTTTCACCATGGAGAATCCCGAACTCTCGTCATCAGGATTCCCGATTCCGTGATTCCCAATTTCCCAAAATGGGTAATCTCATGACACGTGGCCTCTGTCAGTCGGACAACTCAGATATGTCTCGGGGTTTTCACCATGGAAAATATCGAACTCTCGTCATCAAGTTTCTCGATTCTGCGATTCCCGATTTCCCGAAATGGGTAATCTCATGACACGTGGCCTCCGTCAGTCGGACGGCTCAGATCTAACCCGGGGCTTTCACCCCTATACACTGGGGTCTTAACCCTCGGGTAACTCCTGACAGATCCAACGGTTGTCGGGTTTTCCAGCCGAGATCTGACGACTCAGACTGGTTCCTACCCGTGCATTCTTTCACATCTCCCTAGACGTGGAAAAATCAACGGTCCAGATACCCCCAGGGACCTTGAAGATCTACGGTCCGATTTCTTCACTGCTCACGAGGACACAGAGAAACCAAGTGGTAAGGCGTTTAACACCCTACTTCCTCCTACCAATCTAACGGTCGGGTGTGATCGCAGATTTCCCAACGGAATCTCGTCCATCGATCAACACCTATCAGAGATAAGGTACTTAACCTTTCAGCTTCTTCCTCTGATCTGATGGTCGAAAGTGACCACAGATCTCCCGACGGGACCTCGTCCGTCGATTCGATACTTCATCCTTATACTGCTATCTCGGGTTTTCAAGAGGTTCGTTCCTCCTCGTGCAGGGTTACTAAGGCATTACGCCTTCTCATTCTCTTTCTTGGTTCTTGATGGGCTTTTCAAGGAAGGTATCTCTATGGGGAGGTTTACCCAGGGTGCTATCTGAGGCATATAAGGGTACCCTTCTCCAACGAATCAGACATGCGGTCTGAATTAGGTCAGTAAGCATATAAATAGTGATTTTATGAAGACATAAGCCATACGTAGTCTTTCCATACAATATACAACTACTAGTACTGATCAAAATACCATACAGACATTCTTATAATGAAATCATTCACAGTTTCACAACTTATGAGCATAATTATCATAATACATATAATTCAAGATGCCAAAGGAAAAACACTTATCAGAAATAACACCAGGGGTTAAGCAACTACTGAGAGGGGTGCTCGTTTCCACCCAACCGTAGGCTCAACGACTCCCAACGGATTTACCACTAGCCACCCCCGAGCTGAGACCACGATGCTGTGAGACTGCGTCACTATTTTCTAGTGACCAGGAGCGAAGGTTACTCTCCTTCCTCTCTGCTATCACTCACTCTACATATTTTCAGAGTTCTCTTCCTCCCCTCGCATCTTCCCCCCCAATCGCTTCTCCCCCATGCCTTATCCTCTTGCGAGGTTGCGTGTGGCGCAATTTCCCTCGCGCTGGTCAGGTCTGACGACTCTACGGATGGGCGGTTCACCTCCCCATCCCTCATTAATTCCTGAGGAGCCATCCACCTACCAGCCTGCGAGGCATTTAATTCGGGGCCAGCGAGCCGCTTTTGGTTCTTCGGGCTAGTGAAGTCCAAATACGATATTAATTCCCGGTGGAAGTTAACGCCACCTTTCCAGGTGCCTTCCACCGCCATCGTGGTCTCTTTTTCTGCACATCCCCTCTCAGCAGTCCTACAATATAAATTCATAATGTTATTCACATTTATTGACCTTTTCCATAAGGTCCATTCACATCACATATTCACATTCATGAGTTTGCCACAGTTCTGGCCAGTCCAGTTATTTTTACAAACTGGGGGAAACAGGGTGTTACACCCTAGTTAGCCAGTCTGCAGGAAACCCAATGCAGACATTTTCTTCGTCTTGTCTAAATTGTAAAACATTAAGCGATAAAAGTTATATGGGAGATAATAATTCTGTCAACAGCTTTGAGTGGAGTAACGATGGCCTCTCTCAAAAGATATTGGCTCAGCCTATTCAAGAGGTTGATGGGGTTACGTGTTTGAGTACATACATTAATGATGAAATGACTTCTTCTGTCTGTAATCAATTTGATCGACCACTTGATGAACTGGATTCATCTGCAGTTCCTCTAGTGGACTTTCAATCTCTTTGGAATATCAGAGAGCATTTATTTTAATGACACCTCAATAATAAAGCATTTTGTGTTAGAATAATCTTGAAATGTCTATCAGCGGTATTCTAGAGTTTGTTTTACAAGAATCTCATTTTAGATTATAATATCCACAAATAAAGGATTCAGTTCTTGGTTTATAGGTGAGCGCTATAATTATAAATGTACCTATTTTCCTTTGATGAATATCAAGAAGTGTGAGCTCCATCTCAGAGGTGTGTGTTCCTCCGTTTTTATTTATATGGTATCAGAGCACATGTGTGAGTGAGTCACCACTACCGTGAGCTATTCGAGGGAGTTGTTCGTTGGTGAACCAAACCGTGAGCGTGAGGGCTGGAACTAAGAATTGCAAATGCTCCAGATTGCTGCGTCATACCATTGGTGAGCTGTGTGTTGTGCACTGTAGATGTGCGTTGTCCCTGCAATTGTGCGCTGTCCCTGTAATAGAATTGTGCGATTGGTGGAGCTGTGAAATTGTTGGCGCTGTGGAATATACAGTTGCGTGCTACTGGAGTATTGATGTTTGTTATGTTCGAGTAGTGGAGAGTAGCCGTTGGCTGCTTGTGAACAGTCCGCGTGAGTGCCTGTGTGAGAGCCCGTGTCAAGGGTTGAAGACTGCTTGTGAACAGTCCGTGTGAGTGCCTATGTGAGAGCCCACGTGAAGGGTTGAAGACTGCTTGTGAACAGTCCGCGTGAGTGCCTGTGTGAGAGCTCGCGTGAAGGGTTGAAGACTGTCTTCCTGTGGATTAAATAATTGCTTCCTGGTATTGAACGAAATCACTCCCAGCATTTGTTTTAAATTAAATCATTGCCTCTGAATTTAGTGCAAGATCATTGTCTGTGTGTGGTGATCGCTTGGTACTTGTTGTCAGTATTTGTTGTTCTTCTCTAGAGTTGTTCGCTTGGTAAAATCTAGGTTCCTTTTTTTTTTATTTTGGCGAATAATCTTTGAATTATTTGTGGCAAAAGATGGCAAACCCTCTGGACGATTCATATTTAAATGAATCCACCAAGCTTGATGGCGAGAATTACGTAAACTGGAAATTTAAGCTGACCACCATTCTCGAGGCATACAGCCTATGGACGATTGTCAAAGGTGATGAGCCCAAACCCACTGTTGTTGCCTCAATTCCAGATTGGGATAGGCGAGAGATGAAAGTGAAAGTGCTGCTACGCATGTCCGTAAAGGACAACGTCATTCCTCATATAAGAGATTGTAAAACTTCCAAAGAGACGTGGGATGTTCTCAAAGGTTTTTTTGAAACTTCTAATGCAAACCACATTTTATTTTTAAAGACTAAGCTATTATCTATTAAAATGGAAGCCAATGAAAGCATAAACAATTTTGTTTCCAGAATTAAAGATTTAAGTGATAAGCTGGGTGACATTGGTGAAAAAGTTTCTAGTAGTGATTTAGTCACTGTTGCTTTGAAGGGTTTAGTCCAAGACTATAAAGTCTTTATTTTAGCACTCTCAGCTAGACAAACGCCTCCTATGTTTGATGAATTTGTTGGGATTCTTCTTTAAGAGGAAGAGAGAATGAAGAATTTTGATCTGGATTCAAGTGGCTTAGATTTGGCATTGATTACAAGAGGCAAAAGATCATACCGTGGGAAATCGTGGGACATGAACAGAGGCTGGTTTCAAGCAAAGCAGAAAGGCATGACACATCCTGATTCTTACATGTTAAAAGAAATGTTGAATGTGATTATTGTGGAAAATTTGGACATCTCACTAAAGGTTGCTATAGAAAAAAGAATCATGAATCAAATCAGAGACATAAAAGGCATAATGGAAATTTCCTAAATAGAGACACTTCAGTTAATGATGGATTTAAAAATCTTAAATTGTTTATTTCTGAAGCTGCATTGTCTATTGAAACTGATGATGAGACTTCTTGGTTCATATATTCTGGTGCATCAACTTATATGACTTGTAATAAAGAATGGTATGATGAATACTATGATAAAACTTATGGCACACACATTTACCTAGGAGATAACAGGTCACATAAGGTCCAAGGCTATGGAGTAATAAGTGTGAACTTACCTAATGGACAATTGAGACAAATTCATAATGTGATGTATGTTCCTGGTATTAAAAAGAATTTGATATATGTTTCAACTATCATTGATAATAATCTAAAAGTGGAATTTGATAAGTTGACATGTGTTGTGAAAGATGTCCAGAATCACTACAGAGTTGTTTCCACAGGTACCAGGGTTGGTGGATTGTATAAATTAGATGTGACAATGAAGCGTCATGTTGCATTGGCATCCACATCAATGTCAACAGAAGAGTTATGGCATCACATGTATGGACACCTAAATTACAATGATTTGATGTTGTTACAACGAAAAACTATGGTAGAAGGTCTTCCTGCTATGAAGAATGATCAGTTTCCATGTGAAGCATGTGCACTAGGTAAACAACATAGAGAGGATTTTCTTGTTCATACAGAGAAAAGACAAACATACACTCTTGAATTAATTCATACTGATGTATGCAGACCTATACAAACTAGGTCACTTGGTGGTGCTTCCTACTTTCTTATTTTTGTTGATGATAGATCTAGATATACATGGATCTATTTCATAAGGAGTAAAAGTGATGTATTTGAGTACTTCAAAGAATTAAAAACTATGACTAAAAAACAAACAGGAAAATGTATTAAAGTTCTCAAATTTGATCAGGGTGGTGAATATACATCAGGTGCATTTAAAAGTTATTGTAAATTTCATGGGATCCAACAAAAATTTATAGTACCTCATACACCTCAGCAAAATGGTGTTACTGAGAGGTGAAACATAACACTGGTGGAGTGTGCTCGCTGTATGCTTCAAGGTAAAAACATTTCTAATGGTTTTTGGGCAGAAGCCATTAACACTGTTGTTTATTTAAAGAATCGTAGTCCAACTAAAAATTAGATTTCCAAACTCCTTGTGAGATTCTTTATGGTTATAAACCTGATGTCAGTCATTTAAGAGTATTTGGATCCACTGCCTTTGCGCATATTCCAAAGGATGAGAGAAGGAAACTTGATGCAAAGTCAATCAAGTGTGTTTTTATTGGGTATTGTACTGATAAAAAATCATACAAATTGTTTGATCCCAATTCACATAAATTGTTTGCAAGTAGAGATGTGACGTTTCATGAGAATGCAGATAAAGTTGATACAATGTATGATGCAAATGCTTGGCATAATGATAGTGATAAACATGTCAAAATAGATGCAATGGTTAAATAGGAACATGAACAGGTACAGGTACAGGTTCAAGAACAGAATGGAAGTAGTATAGACACTTCAAGCAGTCAGGATACATCAAGTGGAGAAGAGTCACCACAGAGCAGAAGATGAGATGAAAGAAGTGAAGAACCAAGAAGGTCATCACGACAAACTCAGCCACCTATAAGGTATAAAGACTATGAATTGATGTCTCATGTCATGAATGTTATAGAACCTGTAAACTATGATCAAGATTAAGAACATGAAGAATGGAAAAATGTTATGAATGATGAATATGATTCTCTTATGAAAAATCAAACATGGGAATTAGTTGCGCTGCCTGAAAACAAAGTCCCTATTGGAAGCAAATGGTTGTATAAATCTAAATTTAAAGCAGATAGTAGCATTGACAAATATAAGGCAAGATTGGTTGCAAAAGGATATTCACAAAAGGAGGGAATTGATTATGAAGATACTTTTGCACCAGTAGCTAAATTGAATACAATTAGAGTACTGATTTCCTTAGCTACAAAACATAATTGGAAGTTACATCAGTTAGATGTCAAATCTGCTTTTCTGAATGGTGATTTAAAAGAAGAGGTTTATTTGGTTCAACATGAAGGGTTTGTCAAGAAGGGACAAGAGTATCTAGTCTGCAGGTTAAAGAAAGAATTATATGGTTTGAAACAGGCACCGAGATCATGGTATGTAAATATATATACCTTCTTTTATCAGAATGGGTTTGTGAAAAGCAAGAATGATCCTAATCTATATGTTAAGAAAGATGAAGAAGGAAATGTTGCTTTAATATCTTTATATGTGGATGATCTCATTATTACAGGGAGTGCATGTAAGTTAATTGAAGAGATTAAAATTCAGTTATCTCAAGAGTTTGAAATGAAAGACCTCAGTGAATTGCATTACTGTCTAAGACTTTAGGTTTGGAGAGAGTCTAGTAGAATATTGATCACTCAAAGTAAATACACAAAATAAATTCTTAAAAGGTTCAACATGAGTGAATGTAAAGCTATCTCAACTCCCTTAGAACAAAATGCAAAGTTGTACAATGAAGATGGATCTAAAGTGGCAGATGGTACTTTCTATCGTCAGTTGGTGGGAAGTATGAACTACCTCACCAGTATAAGGCTAGACATTGCATACCCAATTGGCATCCTTAGTTAGTTCATGGCTAAGCCTTCAGAGAGTCACTGGAAAGCTGCGAAGAAAGTTCTTTGATATCTGAAAGGAACTGTTAATTTTGGTGTTATGTATACTAATGATTGTGATGTTGAGTTGACAGGTTACTCTGATTCGGATTGGGCCGGAAATCCCGATGACAGAAAATCAACTTCAGGATATGCATTCAACATAGGTACAGGAGTCGTGTCATGGAGTAGTAAGAAACAACCAACTATTTCTTTATCATCAATAGAAGATGAGTACAAAGCTCTATGCAATGCTACTCGTGAAGTTGTTTGGTTAAGGAGAATTCTTGAAGATATTGGCAATAAACAAATAGGGCCAACTATTCTCAAATGTGACAATCAAAGTTCTATTAAATTGTCACACAACGCAATTTATCATGCCAGAACCAAACATATTGAAATTCAACATCATTTTGTAAGAGAAAAGATACATTCAAAGGAAATTGACTTGATCTATTGTAATACCACTGATAATGTGGCTGACATATTTACCAAGCCTCTTGGTAAACTTAAGTTTGAAATTTTTAGAAGCAAGTTAGGTGTCATAGAAAATCCATTTCTCCATTAAAGGGGCATGTTAGAATAATCTCGAAACGTCTATCAGCTGTATTCGAGAGTTTGTTTTACTAGAATCTCATTTTAGATTATAAGATCCACAAATAAAGGATTCATCTCCTGGTTTATAGGTGAGCGCTATAATTATAAATGTACCTAGTTTCCTTCGATGAATATCAAGAAGTGTGAGCTCCGTCTCACTGGTGTGTGTTCCTCTGTTTTTATTTATATTTTGTATAGCAGTAGTCTAAACGTTCAGTCCAATTTTTTTATGTTTGATTTTGTCTGAAATCAGATGATGAATGGTTGGATCTGCAAATTTGAATAGTTAAATTTACCGCACAATACTGAGTTGGAGGGAGACAACGTTTAAGGAAGATGTTTTTTGTGAATACTATACTCTAACTAAAAAAGTCATATGAATTTGGAAGCATCTAGTTCATTTGAACTTTTTATGTAACGAATTTGAGTGTTTTTTTTTTCTCACATATTACAACTGAACAAAAGATTCACACCACATGAGAACACATCTCGTTCTTTAGGGTGACAAATTTTCTCTTCTTTCAAGGGTTGGGTGGGAGAGACAAGTGCTTTGCACATTAGATGATGTTTATGAATTTTGAACAGCTTTTGATTGTGAGACGTTTATGGAGAGTGCAACGACATCAGGTTTTGGCCAACTACATGACAATATTCACAATTTATCTTATCAAGTCATTGAGGAAAAGCTTTGTAATGCTGGTATAGATGTTTCGAAAGCTCCTATATGTTTCGAAAGCCTTGCGCAATTTTGAATCGTAATCTCGTTTTTCACACGTGAGGATTTATGTTATTTTAATTTTAAAATCACTTTTTGGTTGATTAAGTATTTTAGTTTTTAAGTAAATATTAATTATTATTATTATTATTATTAAATAAATATAAAATTTGTTATGTTTTAAGACAATATAACAAATCATATACTATAAATTGTTTGATATAAATAATTTCTTTGAAAGCCCAAAAGCGTAATTTCTGTTAAAGATAAAAGAGTTCTCCATCCTATTTGAAAGCATATTGGTGTAGCAGAAAGCAATTGTATCCGTTGATTTATTTTGAAGATGTTCAATAATATGCATACTTTACAATGCGTTAGTTATGAGATTATAAAAAAAAAAAAAAATTAATTGTTATATAATTTATGTGCACTGTTTATTAGTTTAAAAATCATAAATAAATTATATATATATATAATAATAATAATAATGGTTTTTTAATTAGTAAATCTCTCAAAATTAAATCTCTTTTTAATGATAATTTCAAGTCTTGTAATTTTTAAGAAACTCTTATTCATATGTATATATAACATTGATGGGTTTTTCATTAGTTTTTTAAAATATGAATCTCTCAAAATTAAATCCATCTCTTTTTAATGATAATTTTCAATGTCGTAGTTTTTAAGAAGCTTAAATTTCGAGGAATTTTTAATATTATTTTTTTTAAAATATTTTTTCCATTGTGTTGTTGAAATTTGATGTTTTTATTTTTATTTTTTAATTGTCTTGGTTGAAGAGGCAAATCACAAAGATAACCACAGATCAACTTGAGGCTGGAAGTTACCCCTTCCAACCCAGAGGGGCTCTCTCTCTTCAAATCAATCACTAAAAGGACTGATTTGGTTTTATGCTCAAAGGCTAGATCTCTAAGATAAATTTGGGTTTATAGTGTTGGTGGCAATGTGGAAAGAAAGTTTGTTGGGTAATGGAGCCACAGAGAAGTCATAAATCAATGAAGGTTTATTGGATACTTGGTAAATTGAAAAGTGACTTATATGAGGCAAGCTAGAGAGCACTACTTTACACCAATTAGATGTTGTTGTAGATAGACGATTATAGAGAAAACAAATAACCCCTTAGGGCATTTAACAAGGGTGAATCCCAAAGTGATTATGGTAGAAGGAAAAATGAAATTACATGCAACAGAGCATCGACTGTAGATGAATTTTGATACATACAATTCATATTAACACAAAGAAGAAATCATATAACATAGATGCATTCAAACTAAAATACAAAACTGCAATATCACATGCATATAGTAGCACAATCACATGTATCTCTAGAGTCAAATATCATGGACTTCTGATCGAGTAATTTCATTAATATCAAAGAGAAATTACAAAAAGGTATTTGATAGTATCTTCCTTACAAACTTGCCCACCCTTAGCTCTCATAGCTTCATGAAATATAAAAAAAAATATATTCTCATGATGTCAAATTCGAATTCTAACAACCTTCCTAAGTTAAGAAACAATTACAAATCTCTTGGCAAGAAAATATGAACTAAGTGTTGAAAAAGAGGAGTCAAAGTTGACTCATTAATTACAAGATAATAATAGATAAATCCACTTATGAAACCATATCCTGATGATCTTTGACCTCTGACATTCATTGTAGATGAGATGGAACGCTTTCCTACCCTTCCTTGGTGTTTTGGAGGCATTCTAGAAGCTCTGTCACAATTGTGCAACAAGTTTGTTGCACAACAATAACCTACAGTAAAAAACATAGCAGATTGCGTAGTAGATTGAGAAAATAGGGGTCAAATATGATATCATATATCCCGAATAAAATTATATTTTTCAAAATTGAGAGGTTTTTGTAGATGAACCCATTCTTGAGAAAACCTCTCTCAATTTTCTAAAATTCCTCTTCAGATTCTCGGGATCTGCGTTCAAAGATGATGACTAAAACATTAAATGCTTAAATCTGGAAAAATGGGTTGTAAAGATTCATTCAAATATCCCAAAATATGACACTTGTTGCAAATATGAGAGAGGTTTTTATTATTTGGTCTATCCTTGAAAAAAACCTCTCTAGGATTTTCAAAAATCCTCTCTAGTTGGTTAGAAAGTGATCTTGAAGTTGACCACTAAAACAATCATCTAAGCAACATGCCCTACAACCTGTGCACATCAAAATCCTCAGTGCAATACGCAACAAATGAGGGAAGCAACCTTTGCACAACAAAGTCCTCTGCACAGTGTGCAACAAATGACAACAACAACCTCTGTGCAGTGTGCAAAAAATGAAAGCAACATCATCTGCACAAATATGAACAACAATTTCCTCTTAATACTCAATTTGCACAGTATTAGGAAGTTGTGCAACAACTTGTGCAATGCTATAATTTGCTCGATGATGCCACGTTCCTCCAACATATTTGAGCTTATGAAATCTTTAGGACCATGACAAGATTCACTATAACTGACTTGAATTGACCTCATGATATATCATTATGAGTCTTTAGTGATATGAAAACCCATACCTTTGGCACCAAGACCATATGTTTCGTGACTCATCTTTATTTTGTGACCTTACTCAAACACATTTATCAATCACAAACCCATCGACTCATAACCTAAGAGAAATCATTCCATGGTCTTTATAAGACCAAAGTACGACTTTTCCCTATCATACATTTTTAATTCACATCCTAACAACCTATTTATAGGACACTAACAAAACCAACAACCACTTCCACCTTCAAGCTTGATCATTCAACCAAAGAGGTTGGCATTTTTTTAAATAAAATGTTATTATATTTTCTTTTTAATTTTATTCATCAAATTTATGCCACAAAATTTTAAGTTTTTAGTTTAGTTGTAATTTCTTATTTCAATTTTATCAAGAAGTTAAATTTTAATTGTTTTTTTAATTTAATTGTTATTAAAAAAAATTTAATCCTCGAGTGCATGGAGGATTGAAAATTATTGACTAATTCATGGTTCAAATATATCATTACTTTTATCATTACTTACCAGGATAAATATATTGTTCTCCATTGCTTACAAGGATAAATATATTCTTCTCCATATACTTTATTTGAACACATAAATATTAATATTTTAATTATATAAATCTATCTTATACCACTATAATACCCAAATTAGTTATACAAGCTATCTATTAAAAAAATATATCTATGAAAATAACCTAATAATAAACCATGACAATGAAAATCATATTAAACCAAATTAAAAATTAAAACAAGGTTGCGTTGCAGCGCAGTCCCTGCTAACGAGGTTAGAAAGCAAATTGTGGAAAATGGGGTCGAACTGTAAATGAAACGAAGTGTTTGGTGCAAAATGTATATGACAGAAATGTTGTGTGAAACATGTATATCTTGGAACATGGGGAAAAATAAAATGACTCTTGGCAGGCAAAGCACCATCTATTTTTTGAAAGTATATAGCAACCATATATTTTTTGAAAGTATATAACAAACTACAATTTTGTTGAAAGTGGAAGAATAAATTTGGAAATTTAAATGCATTTGCCATATGGATTGGTGAAAGATAAAAATATATGAATACATAAAATTAAAAGGAGATAAGAAATATAAAAATTTAAATGCATTTGTAAATGATGGTTGCATTGTAGAGCACCATTTATTTTGAAATATATAAAAAAATAAAAGTCTGTAACATATAAAAAATTAAATGCATTTGTCATACAGATTGGTGAAAGAAAAGAATGTATGAAAACATAAATTATTTAAAAGGAGATAAGAAAACATTTTTATTTGAAATATGTCAAAAAAAAAAGTTTGTTACATATTACCGGAAATTTTGAAATATACAAAAAATTAAAGTCTGTTACATATAAACCCGAATTTCAATGCGTTTTTCATGTAGACTGGGATTGGGGCTCCCACGGACCATTAGAGAAATATGTACAAGAAACAGGATTGTGGAAAGAAGATAGAGTGCAATACCTGCAAAAAAAATAAAAGGAAATGTAACACCCTGTTTCCCCCAGTCTGTAAAAATAACTATACTGGCCAAGAACTATGGCAGACTCAAAGATGTGAATGTATGATTTTGAATGGACCTTAGTATAAAAGGTCGACGAATGTAAATAATGTTATGAATATATGTTGCAGGACTGCTGGGAGGGGGATTTGCTGAAAAGAGATCACGATGGCTGATGAAAGGTGGTGGAAGGCACCTAGAATGGTGGCGTTAACTTCCACCGAAACCGATATCATATTTGGTCTTCACTGGCCCGAAGATCAAGAGCGGCTCGCTGGCCCCGAAATGAATTACTTGACATGTTGGTAGGTGAAGAGGCTCCTCATGAGTTAATAAGGGATGGGGGTGAACTGCCCATCCATGGAAGCCTCAGACCTGACCACCACGGGGAAGTTTATGCCACACGCAACCTCACCGGAAAAATAAAAGGCAGGAAAGAGATGTGAGAGAGGACAGTCGCGACAGAGATCGCAAGAGGGGAGAAATTAGAAGGACTTTGGAAAAATATACAAGGTGATCGATGAACATAGAAGAAGGGGAGTAACCTTCATTCTTGACTTCTGAGGAATAGAGACTCAGTCTCACAACATCCTGGTCTAAGATCGGGGGTGGCTAGTGGTAAATCCATTCGGAATCATTGAGCCTACGGTTGGGTGGAAACGAGCACCCCTCTCAGTAGTTGCATCACACCTGGTGTTTTTTTGATAAGTGTTATATCTTGTATCTTGAATTTAAATATTCTGACATGTATGCTCATGGTTTGTGAAATTATGAATGATTTCAGTATAAGACTATATGTATGGTGTTTTGATCAGAAATGGTGGTTGCATGCTTATATTGGAAAGACCACATAGGAATTACGTATATATATNGATTCAGTATTCAAGTCTGTTCTCGGGAAATTTATTCCCTTATTTGTCTCAAGTAATGCCCTGGATAGATCTTCCCACAGAGACGCCCCTTTTTAAAAGTTTATCAAAGAATCTGTCGGAGGATTTTATGGCGTAAGTCTGAAAATCCCTGCACAAGAGAGAATGGTCCTCTTAGATTTAGGACATTTCGACGTTTCGGCACCCGGGGTACTTAAGTAGGAGTTTCCTTGTACTCACAAGTCCTGAAACCCCGACTTGTGAAATCCTGAAATGCTAGCGTGTGGGTAAGTTATGAGTTTTTGGAGTTTCGACACCTGGGGTACCTAAGTGCGAGTTCTCCTATACTCGCAAGACCCAAAAATCCAAATTCAGGAAATCCTGAAATGACAGCGTGTGGATGAGTTAGGACATTTCGGTGTTTCGGCTCCTGGAAGATCTAGATGCGAGACCTCTTGTCTGTGGACCTTGCGAATCTTCGATTGACGAAACCCTGAATTGGACCAGCATGGGTAAGTATTGGTGTTCGGCATTTTGGGAACCGGGACGTTCGAGGATAAGTTCCCTTGTACCCGCTAGTTGCGAAATCCTGAACTGCGAAACCCCAAATTTGGTTGAGTGTATGATGAGCGGGTGTATCGACTTTTCGGAATTTGGGTAGTCAAGGAGTGTGAATCTTCGACCTCTTGTATCGCGAGGTTCCGATATATGAAACCTCGACTCACGGAATCCCGAATTGGCATAGCGTGACTTGGTTCGGAAAACCCAAGGGTAAGTTTCCCTTGTACTTGCAAGTCCCGAAATCCCGACTTGCGAAACCCCGAAAGGATAGAGTGTGGAGAAGTTATTATACTTCGGTATTTCGGCAGCCGGGGTACCTAAGTGCGGGCCCCATGAATTCTCCAGTGTCGAAACCCCAATTAGCGAAATCCCGATGGAGGAAACCCCGAAATAGTGGAGCATGTTTAGAGTTTTAATGATTCGAATTTTTTAGCTTCCAGGAAACCTAGGGGCGAGACCCCTTGTTTTCACATAATGCGAAATCCCGAAAGGAGGAATGTCGAAATGGCTTAGCATGGATAATATTGGGTATTTCGGTATTTCGGTACCCAAGATACCTATTGGCAAGTTCTCTTGTACTCGCCAGTCCCGAAAACCCGAAGTGAGAAACCCCAAAATAATAATAGTGCGGACGAGATATGGTGTTTCGGCACGCGGGACACCTAATGGTAAGTTCTCCTGTCGTCGCATATCCAAAAATTTCGGTATGCGAAATCCTGAAGGGTAGAGTACCAGGGATTAATCTGAGTTGTTTTGAATCTCGATAAGCGGTTAAACCCATTTCGGGTTTCGGCCCTTCGAAAGACAAGAGAGAAGAGGAAATACATGTAGTGCGATTTCCTGAATCGCGAAAGCTGACGAGCACCTCTCCGATAAGGCCTGTGGTCATAGCCGTCGATCACATGAGTACGGATAAGGGATGGCAGGGTCTGTATCAGGCCTCGTAGGGATTCGGGTATGTTACAAATTGGTATCAGAGCATGGTTACAACACTTGGCCTGCTTGGGCTCATGAATGAGTTGCACAGGAGATCCGTTCAAAACACTCCTAAATGGATTAACCCTCTATCCTAACCTTCTTAATCAAAAGGTCAAAGTTAAGAATGAAAAACTCCTATTGTGTGTGTGCATGTGANTATATATGAATTATGCGCTGGTTATGAATGTATATAAATATTGACTAACAACCAACATTTGTCTTTTGCACCCAAGAGGACGATTAGCCGTGGGAAATTACAGATGCATAGAATGGTGACTCACCAAGAGGTGGGGGAACACTCCCACGATAGAGACGAAGAGTCTGACAAAAGGAGGGTAGTAGGGACCCCTCAAGATCTAGTCGAGACTGTGAGGAGCCTCATGGTCAAATTACAAAGCTGTAAGGATGACAATGAGAGGATGATGAAAGAAAAAAAGAAGCAAACATAAATTAACGCAGTTTTACTACAGAGCTTATCCGACCTACAAAGACAAATGCAGCATGAACCTGAGGTACAAAAACATGGTCATATCAGTGGCCACACTGAGAGGAGCACCTAGAAAAAGGTCCATCCCATAGGTAAAGGACAAGCGGCAGACGATTCCTCTGGGAAGGAAGCTGGCGGTTCGGAGGGCTCTTCTAGTAGCAGAACTAGTTCTTATTCCCGAAGAAGACAGAAGAAGTGAAAGCTCTCCAAGGGTCATAAATTCGAAGAATTCAGGAAGGCCAAACCACCCTCCTTCGACGGTGAACTAAAGAAGGGAGAGGAAGCAGAGGCCTGGCTGCTTGGGCTAAAGAAGTATTTCAGAGTCCATGACTTTTCAGAAAATTTGAAGCCTCGAGTGGCCACCTTCAACTTGAACGGAAAGGCTTCCATTTGGTGGGAAGACCTTAAGAATGTGAAAGGGGTTCGTGAAGAGGACCTTTCTTGGGAACGATTTGAGAAATACTTCCGGAAGAAGTATCTGTCGGAAAAATATTTGGATGAAAAGACTAAAGAATTCTATGAACTCAAATTGGGGCAAATCACTATAAAGGAATATGCCAGCAGATTCCTCGAGTTGTCGAGGTACGTACCTTATATAAAAGAAGAAAAGGCAAAGGTGCAACGTTTCATCAGCAAACTACCTAAGGACTATTAGAACATAATTGAATTTGATGAGCCAAAGACCCTAGAAGGCACTATCCGAAAGGTAAGATATTATCATGAACAGTTTGGACATCGGATAGAACCTCACGAAGGCTGGAAACCAAAGAATAGTTCGAGATTTCAGAGAAAGGGGATTAAATCCCCAATATTTAAGAACTATAAGAAGAACTCAAGGATGAGCTTCCCAGCCCAGAGTGTACACCAGTAGAACTTTCCGTCCTTGAGCAGAAATAAAACTTCTGGATCTGTACCAATGAAGGCTGATAACCCAAAGAAAGAACCTTTGAAATGTTGGGGTTGCGGAGAAGAACATTTATTGAGAGATTGTCCACACCGACAACAGAATAGTCGGAGAATTTATAGCATCCAGGAAGCTACCACCGTCAATGATGTGGCCAGGAGTGTGCCGCAAATTTATGCAACCTTGGATAATAACCAAGATGACCACCAAGCTTCAGTGGTGGAAATAGAAGGTATGATTTCCAACCATCTAGTTTCTATTTTGATTGACCCTGGTTCAAACTTGAGTTATATAGCCCCTAATATTGTTGATAAGTATAAACTACAGCCACATAAACCTACCAAGCCATGGTTGGTACAGTTAGCCACTGGCACCAAAAGAAGGGTAACAGAGGTCATACCAGCCTGCCAATTAATGTTGGGTGAATTCCCCACCCAAGCAACCCTTAACATGTTACCCCTGGGATTGTATGATCTATTGATTGGTATGGACTGGCTAGCCACCCATAAAGCCAGAATGGACTGTTACCATAAAACCTTAGAATGTGTAAGTAAGGAAGGAAAAAGGATAACCCTTCAAGGGATCCGAAAACCTGTCTCGGTGAGACAAATATTGGCTCTACAAATGAGAAGGTATTGCGGAAAAGGATGTCCCCTATATGCAATGTAGGTGTTGAAAACAATTGAAGGCGACAAACCAAGCCTCGATGACCACCCTACCCTGAGAGAATACAAAGATGTATTTTCGGAAGAGGTACCGGGTCTACCTCCGAGGAGGGACATTGACTTCTCGATAGAACTTGCACCAGGAGCGGTGCCGGTGTCTAGGACACCCTACCAGATGAGCACACCTGAACTAGTTGAACTCAAATTATAGTTGAGAGAAATGATGGATAAGGGTTATATCCGGCCCAACGTGTCTCCATGGGGAGCACCAGTCCTATTTGTGAAAAATAAGGACGGTACCCTTAGACTGTGTATAGATTATAAACAACTCAATAAGGTAACTATAAAGAACAAGTACGCCTTGCCCAGGATCGATGACCTGTTCGATCAATTGGGGGGTGCGTCTATTTTCTCAAAGATTGACTTGAGGTCGGGATACCATCAAGTCTGAATAAAGGGTGAAGACATCCATAAAACTGCCTTCTGGATGAGGTATGGTCACTATGAGTTTGTGGTAGTGCCATTTGAGTTAACCAATGCCCCTGCCACTTTCATGTGCTTGATGAACAATGTACTCAGCAAATTCCTGGACAAATTTGTGCTGGTTTTTATCGACGACATATTGATTTACTCCAAGAATGGAGAAGAGCATGAATAACATCTTAGACTTGTGATGCAAGTGCTAAGAAAACATCAACTCTATGCCAAATTCACCAAATGTGAATTCTTCTAGAAGCAAATACATTACTTGGGTCATGTCCTATCCGAAGAAGGGGTAGCATTAGACCCTGATAAGATCAGGTCTATCGCGGAATGGCCTACCCCAAAGGACGTTTCGGATATCAGATCCTTTATTGGATTAGAAGGATACTATAGGAGATTTATAAAAGGATTCTCCAAGATTGGTTGTCCAATCACTCCCCTCCAGAAAAAGGGGACAAAATTCACATGGACACAAAAATGTGAAGAAAGATTTCAAACCCTGAAATATATACTGACCCATGCACCCGTGTTGAAGATCGCCGATCCTGAAACTGACTTCCTCGTGTGCACATATGCCTGTAAGGAAGGGCTTGAAGGTGTCCTTATGCAAGGAGGAAGTGTGGTCTGCTATGAGTCCCGAAAATTGAATGAGCACGAAGTCAACTATGTAACCCATGATCTAGAGCTGGCTACCATAGTGCACGCGTTGAAAATATGGAGGCATTACCTCTTGGGAAGAAAATTTGTACTTATGATAGACCACTGTGGATTGCGATATCTGTTTGACCAACCAAAGCTCAATGCCAGACAAGCTAGGTGGATGGCCCTCCTCAACGAGTTTGATTTTGAAATCAAACATATTAAGGGAAAGGAAAATAGGGTGGTTGATTCCCTTAGCAGAAGCATGAAAACAATTCACCTGGCTAGGGTGAGTACCTATGAGACGGATGTCAAAGAAAGAGTCAGAAATGCACAAGAGATAGACACATTCTTCCAGACCGTGACCTTGTACCTGCATCAAGAACCCATAGGGATAAAGTATGGAGGCTACCAGATGAGGGAAGGAGGTTTACTCACTTACCGAAGCAGATTGTACATTCGAGATTGTGATGACTTGAAGAGGTTCATACTGGATGAACTACATAAAAGACCCTATACTGGTCATCTAGGATACCAGAACATGATCATGTCCACCAGGAAACAATTCTACTGGCCTGGGTTGAAGAAAGACATAGCCGAGTACTTAGCCAAATGCATAGAGTGCCAACAGGTTAAAGCAGAACACCGACACCCAGTAGGATTATTGCAACCTTTACCAATCCCATAATGGAAATGGGAAACCATCTCCATGGATTTCATCACTGGATTACCAACCTCAACCAAACAGAATGACACCATCATGGTAGTGATGGATAAATTGAGCAAGTCCGCTCATTTTATCCCTGTCAAGTCAAATTGCAAGGAAATAGACATTGCCAACGTATTCATGAAGGAGATATTCAGACTGCATGGTATGCCAAAAGAGATCGTGTCTGACAGAGACATGAAATTCACTTCCAACTTTTGGAAATCACTGATGGCGGGTTTTGAGACCAAGTGTTGTTTAGCATCGCCTATCACCCTCAAATCGATGGAAAAACGAAAAAAGAGTGAATCAAATACTAGAAGACATGATAAGAATGCATGTAATGCATCAACCCAAGAAGTGGAAAGACTACCTGCCACTGGTGGAATTCGCCTACAACAACGGCTACCAAGAATCCTTAAAGATGAGTCCCTTCGAAGTCCTCTATGGTAGGTCATGCAACACTCCTGTCAGTTGGAGTAATCCCGTAAACATAATTTCTTTTGGACCCGACATGTTGAAAGAAATGGAACAGCAAGTGTCTCAGATAAAACAAAACCTAAAGGTCGCTCAGAACCCACATAAAAGTTACGCCGACCAAAAGAGAACTCCAAGAGAGTTCAATATGGGAGACCATGTATATCTCAGAGTTAGGCCTAGGAAGAGTTCCTGGAAAATGGGAGCTTGTGCCAAGCTGACACCTCGGTATTGTGGACCCTTTGAGGTTTTAGATAGAGTGGGACCTGTAGCCTATAGGCTAGCACTTCCTCCCATAGTAAAAGCACATAATGTTTTCCATGTTTCATTATTGAAGAAATATATACATGATTCTAATCATATAATTGACTGGTCTGTGATCTAGGTGGAACCGAAGGGAGAATTCCTACTAGAACCTCAATGCATACTGGATAGAAAGGAAACTCCACTCAGGAGCCGAACCATTGCATAGGTCAAGGTGTAGTGGAAACATTTTGGCCCAGATGAGGCTACATGGGAAATGGAGGATGCCATGAAACAAGCATATCTGATTTCGTTTACCTCTGTACATACATGTCATATTGATAGATAGAACATCAAGGATGATTTTCCTTTAAGGGGGAGGAAATTGTAACACCCTGTTTCCCCCAGTCTGTAAAAATAACTATATTGGCCAAGAACTATGGAAGAATCAAAGATGTGAATGTGTGATTTTGAATGGACCTTAGTATAAAAGGTTGACGAATGTAAATAATGTTATGAATATATGTTGCAAGACTGTTGGGAGGGGGATGTGCTGAAAAGAGACCATGATGTCTGATGAAAGGTGGTGGAAGGCACCTGGAATGGTGGCGTTAACTTCCACCGAAACCAATACCGTAGTTGGTCTTCATTGGCCTGAAGATCAAGAGCGGCTTGTTGGCCCCGAAATGAATTACTCGCCAGGTTGGTAGGTGAAGAGGCTCCTCATGAGTTAATGAGGGATGGGGGTGAACCGCCCATCTATGGAAGCCTTAGACCTGACCACCGTGGGGAAGTTCGTGCCACACGCAACCTCGCCAGAAAAAGAAAAGCCAGGAAAGAGGTGTGAGAGGGGACAGTTGCGGCAGAGATCGCAAGAGGGGAGAAATCAAAAGGACTCTGAAAAAATATACAGGGTGATAGATGAACAAAGAAGAAGGGGAGTAACCTTCGTTCTTGACTTCTGAGGAATAGAGACTCAGTGTCACAACATCATGGTCTAAGCTCGGGGGTGGCTAGTGGTAAATCCATTCAGAATCGTTGAGCCTACGGTTGGGTGGAAACGAGCACCCCTCTCAGCAGTTGCATCACACCTGGTGTTTTTCTGATAAGTGTTATATCTTGTATCTTGAATTTAAATATTTTGACATGTATGCTCATGTTTTGTGACATTATGAATGATTTCAGTATAAGACTGTCTATATGGTGTTTTGATCAGAAATGGTGGCTGCATGCTTATATTGGAAAGACCACATAGGAATTACGTATATATATATATATATATTGAACGGATTTAGTATTCAAGTCTGTTCTCGGGAAATTTATTCCCTTATTTGTCTCAAGTAATGCCCTGGATAGATCTTCCCACAGAGACGCCCCTTTTTAAAAGTTTACCCAAGAATCTACTGGAGGATTTTATGGCGTAAGTCTGAAAATCCCTACACGAGAGAGAAATGTCCTCTTAGATTTAGGACATTTCGGCGTTTCGACACCCAGGGTACTTAAGTAGGAGTTTCCTTGTACTCGCAAGTCCCAAAACCCCGACTTGCGAAATCCTGAAATGCTAGTGTGTGGGTAAGTTATGAGTTTTCAGAGTTTCGACACCTCGGGTACCTAAGTGCTAGTTCTCCTGTACTCACAAGACCCAAAACCCCAAATTCACGAAATCCTGAAATGACGACGTGTGGATGAGTTAAGACATTTCGGTGTTTCGGCTCCTGGAAGATCTAGATGCAAGACCTCTTGTCTGCGCACCTCGTGAATCTCCGATTCACGAAACCCCGAATTGGACTAGCATGGATAAGTATTGGTGTTCGACATTTTGGGAATCGAGACATTCGAGGATAAGTTCCCTTGTACTCGCTAGTTGCGAAATCCCAAACTGCGGAACCCCGAATTTGGTCGAGTGTATGATGAGTGGGTGTATCGGATTTTCGACATTCGGGTAGTCGAGGAGTGTGAATATTTGACCTCTTGTATCGTGAGCTTCCGATATACGAAACCTTGACTCACGAAATCCCAAATTGGCATAGCGTGACTTAGTTCAGCATTTCAGCATTTCGGTACCCGGAAAACCCAAGGGTAAGTTTCCCTTGTACTCACAAGTCCCGAAATCCCGACTTGCGAAACCCCGAAAGGATAGAGTGTGGAGAAGTTATTATACTTCGGTATTTTGGCACCCGGGGTACCTAAGTGCGGGCCCCATGAATTCACCAGTCTTGAAACCTCGATTAGCGAAATCTCGATGGAGGAAACCCCGAAATAGTGGAGCATGTTTAGAGTTTTGATGACTCGGAGTTTTCAGCTTTTGGGAAACCTAGGGGCAAGACCCCTTGTTTTCACATAACGTGAAATCCCAAAAGGAGGAATGCCGAAATGGCTTAGCATGGATAATATTGGGTATTTCGGTACTTGAGATACCTATTGGCAAGTTCTCTTGTACTCGCCAGTCCCGAAAACCCGAAGTGTGAAACCCTGAAATAATAATAGTGCGGATGAGATATGGTGTTTCAGTGTTTTGACACCTAGGACACCTAACAGTAAGTTCTCCTGTCGTCGCATATCCCAAAAATTCGGTATGCGAAATCTCGAAGGGTAGAGTACCAGGGCTTAATCCGAGTTGCTGTGAATCTTGATAAGTGGTTAAACCCATTTCAGGTTTCGGCCATTCTAAAGACAAGAGAGAAAAGGAAATACACGTATCATGATTTCCCGAATCGCGAAAGCCGACGAGCACCTCTGATAAGGCCTATGGTCCTAACCGCCTATCACATGAGTACGAATAAGGGATGGCAAGGTCTGTATCAGCCCCCATAGGGATTCGGGGAATTTCGTTCCTTGGAGAAGAGAAGAAAAAGACCAAAAAATTTTGAATTTCGTAGTGGGTATGTTACAAATGGTATAAGTGTTTTCCTGTACATTTCTATTTAAGAAACTATAATAACCGGGTTGATAAACAAAGCAGGATGTGATCAGTATTTTTATAGTGAGGGTACATATGAGCCCTTTGGCTATTTTCTTGCGTCTGTCGTTTCATTGATGTCATCGACGACTGTGGTTTCAAGGATGTCCTCGACAACTGTTGGAATGCTGGAAACTGCCTGTTGCCTTTCTTCGACAGCCTGTTTCAGTTGCCTTTTGAGCCATTCTTCAATGTAGATTCTCATTGGGGCGATGTTGATATCATTCCGGATTTTTATGTTGAAAATATCGCTTTCTAATTCCCAGAATTCGATAGAAAGATTAGAGAGAGCCTGGCGATGTTCCTTGTTCTGTACTGCATATTTGACTAGCCAATCGTTGATGTGAGATTGATCAAATTGAAGGATGCTGTAAATTTTTTCCAGAGACAAGGCCTTAAACATAACAACCTGTTTATCGAACTCTTGCTTGTTTAAGGAGAAGGAGTTTGCGATTAAGTCTCGGTCTTGGAAGTCGTTGGTTTTCCCAGCTAAGTCTATATTTGACAACCTTGTGAATAATTTATCTTTGTTCGATATGGCTTGTTCACATGAATGAACAATGAGATGCAGGTTCTTCACTTTTTCTTTCCAACATACATTCAATTGACCGATCTGGTTTTTGGATGGAAGATCATCTTCTCTTCTTTTTGTTTCTGTCATATTGTTGACAATCTTGCCAAAAGGAATAACCATTTTTAAAAAGAAATTTTCTTCATCTTTTAACTCGGCCTCCAAATGCTCGAGCAAACTATGTGCCTTGTTTCCAAGGGAAGTGATGGTTTGTGATCTTTTCCACGCCTCGGTAACCAATTCCATTCTTTTTTTTATATTATTCTCCACATATCCTTTACATGATGCGAGAAGGGTGGAGGATGCTTTTACATTGGCTACAAGGGTGCCAGGCGTGGCTATTGCCAAAGGATTGAAAAGCAATGGCATAGGAATGAAATTGTCTTCCAATTCCTTGACCTAGTCGTTCAATCTGACATTATCAGTCTCGATTCCTCTAATGGAATCATGAAGTGCTTATCTGCTCACGGTGTGAAGTTGATAGATTTGGGACGACCGCATGTTGGCAAGGTCAACCTATGAATGAGATTTTCCTTTCTTATTTTTAACATTTTTTTTCTCAATTATCAATTTTTTGGACTGGCTATCAAAAATAGTTCTCTAGAACACAAAGGATTCATCTTTGTCAAAATTTTCGGTAATGGATATGTCCATTGGATGGCTATGGTGGATGGCGTCTCCGGGATGATCAAGGAAGTGCATCATGCTATCCAGATCAGTGTTAAGTTCCATGTTCTGACTCTGAATTTATGACTCTTCCACCTGCCCCACATTTTTTTTTCTCTTCTTCTCTGCTGGAAGCTTGTGAGAACTATCAATTTTAGAGTGAGGAGGGTCGTTATCTCATCCTTCATTTGAAGAAATCTGAGTTTCTTTGTTGCTGTGGTGGGCTGTTGGAGCAATGCTCTGGGATGTCGTAATTTTTGGAGTGGTATTTGTGGATTGAACGCTCTTTTCATCAGAGCCTTTCCCCTATTGCGTGTACAATTCAGTGCATATTTTCACCGTGTCTACATTGTCGGCATCAGAGGCAGGACCGTTGTCAGCACTATCTCTATTTTTGGACAGGTGTTTTTTTAAAAATGAATTGACGAGGCCAAGTGTTTGTAAATATTGTCGAAAAATATTATAGGGGTCAAACCCTCTTATAATTTCAGCATATCTCAGGTTGGAGATGGTAGAATGTGCTGCAAAATCGTCAATTTTGTTGATCTTTTTTAACACGAAATCCCCTACTTTCCATGGTAGAGGAATGAACTATTTTTTTTTCTTCCTTTGGAACAGATGGAACCAGTAGCTGTATTGACGTGCTACTTCTACAACAAACATTCCATCCGTAATGTGACATGGAAGGAGAGCAAGTTGTTTCGTGGAGCCAAAAATTCTTATGACAGTGTAATTATCTAAATGTTCTAGTGTCCCCTTCTTGCCCAAAAAACTAGTTGCATGTTCAGATATGTGGGGAGCATCTTCTTCTAACAACAAAACTTTGAAAACAGACACAAAGCCATTAAAAACCTCATAAAAATAGTGGGAAGCGCCTTATTTTTCCATAAGGCCTAGTACCGGAACGTTACTGGGTGGAATTCATAGTTGACATTCTTGGACAGAGACAGTTGTGGAAACCGACAAGAATGCGCTATTGCAAAAAATAAATAGGATGACATATAAAATTTCTTTTCCATTTTGTAGCTTGACAATTGGGAACAGATTTCATGGGAAATTGACCTGCCCCAATAAAAAATGCCTTGTTCGTTGACTATGAAATACAAAATATAAAGAGCCATCTGGGAAACAGTGGTTGTGGAATCCTATCCCATTATTCTTGTAAAAAACAAGGCAATTTCGTGGAATGGATTTCTAAATGAACTAACTTGCATAATTATAATATCTTCAGGAACTAGAAGCAGGTTTTCTAAAAAATGGGGCAAGAGGTCCAACCCGTTATTATGCTATGCTAGGAACCGTTTGCAATCTTCCCCTCTGAACGTCAATGTTGGCTCCGGTAATTTTAGCATTTGGCGGAAGACCTGAGGTGACAAAGAAACAGAAGAGCGGTCCCGCAGTGGAATAATTATTTTCTCGGAAATAAATTTATCGACGCACCAAGAGACCAGGTCCTTATAGTAAAAAACCTCAAGGACAACCTGCATGAGAAATCTCGGAGGTCCAAATTACTTGGTTCTCTACGGTAGAGATTGAGTAATAAGAATATGCCCTAGACCACTGGAAGTTATGGTCCTCACACCCAAAGATGTTGATTGTATCTCCACAGAAGTGTTGTCCAGCTAATGCCATAGGTTTATGAGAACGTTGGTTTACTGCAGATGATGGTTTAAATGAATAATTAGAGCCGATAATGTAACTCTTTGCTAAATCTTGGTTAAATTCTTATGAATGGGAAAACTCCTTGAGCCTTTCACTGATTAATGACAATCTATATGGGTGGTGCATGATGAAATCTTAGCAGTAAAGCTTATTTATTGCATATTTAGAAATGCGAAGGTGGCGGGTACGATGAAGATCAATTAAGGATTGGAGGTTTCCTGAACGTGTGAAGGCCATGATGTGGGAATGAGGGTTCATGATTTTGAAATCAACACTCGGATGGGATAATATAATTCCCCTGCAAATTTTGGTTTAATGTGCATCAATACGAGATCTCCTCGAGCCTTTCACCCATCAATGAAAATTTATACGGTTCCTGCATGATGACCTGTCAGAATTAAATGCCAGTAATTCCATATTTAGAAACAATATATATATATATATATATATATATATATATATATATATATATATATATATATATATATATATTATTTTATTATAGACAAGTGCGAAGGTGTCGGAGATGAAGAAGAGTAAGGAAACAATGACAAGCTATGAAAAGCAGTGGGACGGGATTCAAAAAAGGGTTACGGGGATACTCAGGACAACCGAGTGTTGCATGGTCAAATTTGATGTATCAGAATTTTTGAGTGCAAAACGTGTAAAACGGAAGAGATCATGATGGGATAGTTCAGCGGTCGGTTTGTATATTTGCGAAATTCTGACAAAGTAGCTAACTATGGAATAAGGTAATTGTTAATTGCATGCCTAGAAATAAGATCTTATATATAATTGGCAACTGCTAATTGTAAAGGGGCGCAGGCACAAGAAACAACGAATAGGAACTAAATATTTCTTCAACCCACCAAACCAACGATCCACCAAATAAATTTGAAGAAATGGTGAAGTATGAAAAGCGGATAGACGAACTTCAAAATGGGGTGACAATAGTTCCACAAAATATGCGAGGAAGCGACGGTTAAATTGTATTTCTCGAAAGTTTTCAGTGCAAAATGTATACCATGGAAGAGGGCATGATAGGTGGACCGTAATACGGAAGAGGGCATGATCTAAGGCCAATTGCAAATATGTATATCGTGGAAGTGGTGATACTGTTCATAGGCCATGGAACAACATAAGTCCAATCTAGAGCCCACCTACCGGAAATTCATGGTCAAAGAAGTTTCTGGGTATGGAATGGGGAAGCATTCAGTTGGTGTTGTGATAAAAGAGCACGAGTCCAACTTTGAACCAGGAATACAATCTGTGAGTTTACTTGGTTCTTTCTTGTATTCTTTGTCTGTCAATTTGTATATTGCGGAACTCCGAGGAATTCTATTAGCGAGCCAACCAACAAGTCCGGCTGTCAATTTGTATAATGCAGAACTGTGGGTGTTGTTTGTAGGACACAGAACTATAGAGGAAATGTTTTTCCCTTTAATATAGATTTTGTGCCATAGATGTGGTACGGTCAATTTAAAGAAAGGGGAAGCGGTCGTTGGAAACGCGTGAATCTGACAAGCCATGCAACAAGGCATTTTCGGGAAAAAAATTATTAAGTAACCAAGAAGAGAAACTACAAAGAATAAAAGAGTGGGAAAATAGAAAGGTGGAAGGAAGTTTTCGTAAGCGCAAATTGGTTTCAAAGAAGCCTCATTGTTGCAAAACCATCATTTTCTACTAATCGCCAGCAAATGCATTGTTGAACATTAGATTTTGTTGCAATTGTACCAAGATTTATAGTAATTTACAAAATATTAAGTGCATTGTAGTTCTTGATACATTCTTTCATGACTGTAACATATTAACTTAACTACTAAACTTCATTTTCTACTAGTTGCCAGCAAATGCTTTGTTGAAGATTGGATTTTATTGGAATGTGTGGGTGTAACTGTGTTCTTGATACATTGTTCCATGACTGCAACATATTAAGTATTAAACTTCTTGCATTATGGGTGGTTAGAATTAAAACTTAATAACGATTTTGATGCAACATTGTACACTGGTATTGCTATATTCTATCTTCATTATGAATAGAATTGAACGTTGGTTTGAAACTGTGTAATCCATTTGTTGTTTGCATAAAAGGTTGGTGGATTGACACAGTACATTGTCATATAATTGTTAGATGTTCCATCTTAGAAAAAATAACCTAAGTAAACACAATATTGAAGAAGTATGAGAGCACCGAACCATGCCAATGAGAACATATGTTAAATCCATAAAAGAAGCAGCAAGGAAGAGTCAAAGGCAGATTTTTTAATAGAAAATCCATGTAAAAATATAAGAAAAACACCCAGTATTATACATCTATCCTTAGAAATTGGAACCAGTTCTCCCGGCCAAAACATTGAACGTATATGCAACAAACACAGGCACGGGATCCGCAGTATGCAAGATCCTCGCAGTTTTCTCCTCAATGAATCATCCTGTGTTGAAATTGATAGTTTTCAGAAGCTTCCCATGAGGAAGAAGTGGAAAAACGTTGCAGGGAAAATGGAATAGCCCTTAGCTGAAATCGCCTCTGCATAGTCCAAAAAAATTCAGGAGCACAGGTTGCGCGTGCAATTCCAGAGGCACAAATTAGTCCATTCTGGGAGGAAGGAGATGACTAGTAGAAAAATGCCTTGCAACAGTGAGAGTTTTGGACCTGATTCCCGACGATGTTAATCAATAATTTTTTGGATTGAAATATATCTCTGGGAGCATCAACATATCATTTCTTTACAGTGAAACTCTTTCGCCCAGAACAAACTAATTTGGAATTATGGAATTCCTACTTTCATGCTGCAAAGTGGCTATTGCATTTACCGTCAGTTTCTTTTCTGAAACTCCTTTTGGTGTTGTCAGGTCTGCCATCACTGAACGGGGAAGTTTCGTACATTATGGTTGACTTCAATTTGGGTGTAGGAGTGGGAATATTTTGTGCATTTCCATCATCTATTGTCGTATCATCGACCATCTGATCATCTTCTTCCGGCTCGAAATTCATGACATCAACTTGTGCGTCAGCCATGAATGCAACTGGGAAGGTTTTCTGAGCAGGCAGGGTTGCCTTGGAATTATTTGGCTTGAAATATATCTCTTAGTGTACCAAGGTACCATCTACTTTTTTTCTCCTGGGAGGAGGGAGAAGAGTAGTAAGAATATGCCCTAGAATAATGGAACCTCTGGCCATTATGCCCTAATGTGTTTACTGTGGCTGGACATAACTACTGCCACAAGTTATTAAGAATTTCTGTTTGCTCGAGATGATGTTTGAAATGAAAATCGGGGAGGGATAATATAACCCTCTGCAAATTATGGTTTAATGTGTATCAATGGAATATCTTCTCAAGCCTTTCGCTGATCAATGACAATCTCCAGGGTTCATGCAGAATGAGCTGTCACCATCACATCTCACTAATTGTAGAATTAGAAAAAAGTGTGAAGGTCACGGTGACGACGAAGAGAGATTAAGAATTAGAAATTTCTTAAAAGCACCAACCCGCCGGCGCACAAAAAAAAAATTGCATCGTGTTTGAAATGAATACTTGGAAAGGATAACATACGTGTGCGCAAATATTAGTTTAATTCGTAGTAATGACAAATCTTCTCTGGACTTCTGGACATTAATAACAATCTTAACGGTTCCTGCAGGATGAACTATTAGCATTAAAGCTTAATTATTTCATGTTTGGAAACAAGTACGAAGGCATCGGTGATGGCGAGTTGCGGCTAGGCACTGGCTAACCCGGAAAATTGATTCCAAGAAATACGTAAGTATGGAAAAGGGTCGGGCAGGTTACAAAATAAAAATGACAAAAGATATACCCAAGAGATGTGAAGGGTTGATGGTCATATTGCATCTCAGTGACAGATATCGACTGTCAATTTGTATGTCATGGAATTTCAGCTGTTGTTTATGCACAGGGGAATAGCGGAAGCTCAATGGCAATTTGTATATTGTTGAACCTGTGGTTCTGTATATAAAATAATGAGACATTGGGAAAAAGGACAAAGAAAAAAAAAAGGAAAAGTATACGAGATGAAGGGGGGTTTGTGATAGCGACGCCCTCAACCCACGGGTCAAAAGGTCCATGTCAGCTCACAGGATCTTTCCTTTTTCCACGGCCCAAAGAACTCTAATGTTCTTCTATTTCCCTATCGGGAAATCTTCGCCCACAGCAAACTCTCTCACTGGATCTCCCTTTTTCTTCGGGAAATCGGACTTCGTGACTTCGCGAGGTCAGTGGTCGAGCGATGGTTTCACGAATCCTCGAAACCCGACACAAGTCAACGCTAACCCTTCACTTTCATTATCGGGATTTTTTTCTTATCACGAATTCGACGATCGCGATGTCGAGACACTTGATTCCCTGACTCCCGAATCCCGATTAGCCGAAACTCTGATATACGCTCGCGAGTTTGACTATTCAACGGTCCTTCACTCCATTGGCATTTCGGATTTCGCAATATCGCGAATCCTGATGCGATGTTTTTGGCACTTTACTTTCCGCGAACTTTGAAGCGGTGTGCCACCTATCCACTCGCTGACTCCTGTGGCCCCACACTTTTCCTTTGGCTGTCGGGATATCGCGTTTCGCAATTTCGCGAACCTTGCTACCAAATCCTCGACTCCTCCTCTCACAAAATCCCGATAGGCGATTCTGCGAGTGATCCAACGGCTCTGGCTGTCTTGAATCAACGACTCTATCCCTCTTGAGCTCACACTTTCTGAAATACTGCCCGTATCTCCCTTGCTCCTCCGCGAGATCTGACGGCTCACGGGATTTCACTAATCCTCCCCAGAGAATTACGACCGTTCGTTCCTCCTTGGTGATTTCTGTGAATGACCAAGTGTTCCTTCGCAGAACTCGTCCACCTGCGACGAAGACTTACGACACTTCTTACCAACTTCAAGTCTCGGCTTCCCTGCGCTGTCCTTCAACAACTTTGAAGGCCTTATCCTTCCTGAGATTTTCCACGGCTTTCAAGTCCTCAGAAAACCCTTTGCACGCACTCCTTGCGGCAAACTTTCAAACACCTTCAAGTGCTTGAATTTCCCTCGACTCTGCGCACTCCTGCAGCAGCAGTCCTTCAATTTCTTCACTCAGGTTCACAACCCTGAGACTTCACTCAACCTACACACTCCTTGCACGGCTCCTGTGCCCAACTGCCCCTTTTGGGTGAATGAGAACAAAAGTTAAACTATCTGAGTCCTTTGTCAACGCACTCCTTACAGACACTTCAACTGCACTCCTTGCAGGAACTCTTTCTCAGACAGAGGAACAATTGAAACTCATTCCTTCTTCCTTCCAGAATTCAAATTCAATCATGAAACCATATACAGAGCATATAAATAAAATGTATATCAGGAAGCAAACATTCATGAGAATATCATTCAACATCAACACACAAAAAACAAACACGAAACCATGAATTTGAATCAAAGCTCTTTTCTATTAATTCAAATATCTGTACATGGGTGTTCTTACACAGCTCTCTGTTTCTCTTCTATGCTCTTGCTCCAATCTTCCATAATGTTACAATACACAATGAGGGTGTCTATATCCCGTTTCCCTCTTGCACTCTAAAATTGTCTAATCTAGAATTAAATTCTATCTACCTGCATTAACTACTATAAATGCCTTCTACCTACTAAGGACGAGAGCGATCCACTCAAGGTCCGTTTACAATTTACAAGTGCGCTTCATTTAATTATCACATTTAAGGTTGGCGCATCAACTTCAAAGAAATTTCAAAATTTGCGTTGGCGCTGTCCAACTGTCTTATGCTTTTGCACTGGCTCGCTTGATGTTGGTGATGCTCCTGCATCATACTCCCTGGCTTGAAAAATTTCATGGGCTCCTGTCCATGAGCTCCCACATGGTCTTTCCATTCTTTTGAATCTCCACTTCGGTCTCCTAGCTGGCATCTTCAACTGGATGGTCCTTCCACTTGACCAAATACTCAAAGTATTCTTTTCTTCTGGTCTTCTTACCAACTCGTTTATCCAGTATGCACTCCATCTGTGGCTTATCTGCAACTGGCATCTGCTTTCGCCACTGAATCACTGGTTGCTCATCATTTGTTCCAGCTTCCCCATCTTTATATAGGTACAAATCTGAGATATTGAATATCGGAGAAATTTCGATCCCATCGGGTAATTCAATCTCATAAGCATTTGCCCCAAATTTCTTCAAGACCCTACATGGCCCAATTTTCTTCATTTTCATCTTATTATATGTTCCTCTCGGGAACCTTTCCTTTCTCAAATGTGCCAGAATCAATTCACCAACCTCAAACTGAAGTTGTATTCTATGTTGATCTACTCTATGCTTGTACTCCTAACTTGAATTCTGCAATCGCTCCTTCACCTGACTGTGAAGTTCCTTCATCGCCTCGACGAAATCTTATGCACTAACACTCCTAGTCGTAGTCTGTTCTGAATCCCTCAACTCAGAAATTCCTCTCGGCTGCATGCCATATACAATCTGAAATGGACTCTGCCCTGTGCTCCTGTTTACTGAGTCATTATACGCAAACTCTGCCTGTGGTAATATGTGGTCCCATTGGCTGTGGTGTTCTGTCACCAAGATTCTTAGCAAGTCTCCCAGACTTCTGTTTACCACTTCCATTTGTCCATCCGTCTGAGGATGATACACTGAACTAAAAAACAAGTTAGTTCCCAGCATCTTCCATAAGGTCCTCCAAAAATTCCCTATGAACTTCGTATCTCGATCCGAAACTATACTCCTCGGCAAACCATGAAGTCGAATGACCTCTTTGAAAAACAGGTTCACAATGTGAGTTGTGTCACTGGTTTTCTGACACGGAATGAAGTGTGCCATTTTGGAAAATCTATCCACCACTACAAAGATTGAATCACAACCTCTTTGTGTCCTTGGCAACCCCAATACAAAATCCATGCTAATTTCATCCCACGGCCTTTCTGGTATGGGTAATGGTTGATAGAATCCCGCATTCTGTCTCCTTCCCTTTGAATGCTGGAAAATTCTGCATCTGTTCACAAATCTCCTGACATCTGCTCGCATTCCTGGTCAAAAATACGAGTCATTCAGCTTCACGAATGTTTTTTCGTGACCAAAATGCCCTGGCAATCCTCCACTGTGTTTCTCCTTCAGTAGATTCTCCCTCATGGAGCATTTCTGGATACACAGTCGATTTCCCTTAAACAACAATCCTTCCTGGATCATGTATTCGACCCATTGGCTTCTATCTCTGAGAACTGGATTCTCAGTTGCTTCATACGCCTCTTTGAAATCCTGATCATCTACGTACATGTCCCTGAGATCATCAAAACCTAACGTTTTGACTTTGAACTCCTGCAACAACAAACACTTCATGCTCAAAGCATCAACCACTTTGTTAGCAGTACCAGAAATATGTTTAATCACAAATGTGAAATTCTGCATATACTCAACCCATTTGACATGTTTCTGATTCAACTTTTCCTGTTGAGTCACAAACTACAGTGCATGATTGTCACTGTATAAGACAAACTCTTTCAGGATCAAGTAATGCCTCCATTTCTTTAATGCCTGGATGATAGCATAAAACTCCTTATCATACGTGGAGTATTTCACTTTCGCCTCATTCAACTTCTCTCTAAAGTATGCTATCGGCCTATCTTCTTGACTCAAGACTGCCCTGATTGCAAATCCGCTTGCATCGCATTTCACCTGAAATGTCTTTCGGAAATCCAACAACACCAAAACTAGTTGTTCCATAATCTTCCTCTTCAACAGATTAAAACTCTTCTCAGCCTCTTATGTCCAGTGAAAATATTTATGTCTTTTCTTCACTGTGTCCAACATTGCTGCACTAATTCCACTGAAATTTCTGATGAACTTTTGGTAGAAACTAGCCAATCCGTGAAAACTTCTCACCTAAAAAATGTTCCTTGGTGATGGCCAATTCTTGATTACCTCCACCTTATCTGGATCCATCCTCAAATCATCTGCAGAAATAACAAACCCCAAGTAAATGAGCTCTGTCTTCATGATTGAGGACTTCTTTATGTTTTTCAATAGCTTCTCCTGTTGTAACCTCTTCATCACTGTAGCCAAATTCTTCAGGTGTTCCACCACTGTTTTACTGTAGATCAATATGTCATCTAAATAGACAATGACAAATTTACCGATGAACTCCCTCAGGACTTCGTTCATCAACCTCATGAAGGTACTTGGCGCATTTGTTAAGACAAACGGCATAACAAGCCATTCATACAACCCTTCATTTATTTTGAATGCTGTCTTACATTCATCACCCTCTCTCATGCGAATCTGATGATAACCGCTTTTCAAATCAATCTTTGAAAAATATTTTTCCCCACTCAAGCAATCCATCAGATCATCCATCCTCGGCAATGGAAATCTATACCTGATAGTTATCTTATTAATCGCCCTTGAGTCAGTACACATCCTCCAACCCCCATCTTTCTTCAGACTGAGTACTGTTGGAACAACACATGGACTCAAGCTTTCTCTGACTAAACCTTTCTCCAACAAGTCTTGGACTTGTCTTTTAACCTCTTCATTCTCTTGCGGCGTCAATCTGTACGCGGATTTGTTTGGAAAACTGGCTCCTGGTATGAGATCAATATGATGACTCACACTTCTAATCAGTGGCAACGAATGAGGTAATTTGTCCACTACTATATCAGCGAACTCTTCCAGCAGTTCCTAAATTTCTTCTGGTAAATCATCCACTCTTGTGCTGGTCAAAACAATCCTCGGTTTTCTGACCACAAAGAATTGTGGATCTTCTTTCTTCTTCACCTCTGTAAGAAGTTCCTTCCCACTCATGAGAAGTACCATGTTGCTTACTTCCGGCTTCACCTCCTTATCCTTAATTGGAAGTAACATGTGTGTCCTCCCATTCTTCTCTAGGGTATATGTGTTCATTCTCCCATCATGAATCACATTTCTGTTGTATTTCCATGGCCTACCCAGCAATAGATGACACACATCCATAGGAATGACATCACATAATTTATTATCATTATGTCCTCCTATCTTGAATTCAACTACACATTGTTTAGTGACAGTTACCTGATGTCCTTTTTGTAGCCACAAAATTCTGTACAGGCTTGGATGATCAATCGTCTTCAGCTCCAGCTTCTCTACCATCTCTGTAGAAACGAGATTGTCTGTGCTACCACTGTCTACAATGACCTTGCATACCCTGTCCTTGGTCTTGCAAGCAGTACGGAAAATTCTGGTCCTTTGGACTGAACTCTCCACCTCTTTCTCCGATGTCAAAAGAGCTTTTCGCATCATCAACGATCTTCCGCCTTTAGCGTCTTTTGCCTCAACATCCCGTCTCTGTGCTTCGGCGATGTGAGCTTCTCCAATTTCCTTCTTTTTATCTAGCCACTCATAAGACTTGTGCCCATTCTTTCCACATGTGAAGCATGTAATTACTCCACCTCTTCCTCTTCCTCTACCTCTAGTACGAGGAAAAGTATTGTTGTCAGCATAATCTCCTCTCTGCTCAATATGTTGTCCTCTCTGTTCAGCATATTTCCCACGCTGTGAACTTCCACCTCTCTCAGTTCGAGTCTGAGGTTTCTTCCAGTCTTCCTTGGGCTTCTGATATTTGTCCTGGGCAACTGATTTGCCTCTGGGCTGACTTCTGCCTCGGCCTCTCTGACCTTGCTTTCATCTCAACTTCTCTTCCACTTTCAGAGCCATCTGATAAGAATATTCCACCGTTCGGATGGTTACCATGCTTATCTCATCCTAAATGTCATATCTCAGACCATTCAGATATCTAACAACTTTCTCATCATCGCTCTCCCGATGACCTGCCCTGATGTTCAGCTTGTAGAATTCCTCAGTGTATTCCTTCACTGTCATCAGCTTCTGTCTCAGGTTCTGCATCCTCCTGAATAGAGTGATTTGATAATCCCTGGGGATGAATTTTGCCTTCATCTTTGCGATCATTCTGTCCCAGCTTTTGATCTTCTGCTTGCCCTTGTAGCGTCTGTCAGCTTGTATTTCATCCCACCACAATGCTGCATGTCCTTTCAATCTTGTGATAGCATGCTTGCCTTCTTGTCCTCCTCGACGTCTTCATAGTCGAAGTATGTATCCAGAGCTCTAATCCAGTCTAGAAGCTCCTCTGCATCCAAGTTTCCCTCGTAAACTGGAATGTCCATTTTTTCTCTTGCACCCATCCTTGCAATAGCTCTGATCAAACGCTCGTTTGATGCATCTTCAGCTGCAACTTCTTCATGTTCAGCCTCAATTTCTCTTTTGGAATCACTAAGATCCCTAACGCTAGCTGTACGCCTTTGCGCTGTCTCCATGTCTTCGAGTCTAGCTCGTAGATCACGCATCTCTCTCTCCATAATTCGATCTGTCATTTGCCTGCCTCTTCTTCTCGGCATTTCCCCATCCTCTGGATTGGGTGATTGTCTATATCTTCTCCTCGGTGGCATGATGAATTCTTCCCTTCTCTGCTATATAAAGCAAAGAACCTTTCTGTGCTCTGATACCAAACTGATAGCGACGCCCTCAACCCATGGGTCGAAAGGTCCATGTCAGCTCACAGGATCTTTCCTTTTTCCACGGCCTGAAGAACTCTAATGTTCTTCTATTTTCCTATCGGGAAATCTTCACCCACAACAAACTCTCTCACTGGATCTCCCTTTTTCTTCGGGAAATCGGACTTTGTGACTTCGCGAGGTCAGTGGTCGAGCGATGGTTTCACAAATCCCCGAAACCCGACACAAGTCAATGCTGACCCTTCACTTTCCTTATCGAGATTTTTTTCTTATCGCGAATTCGGCGATCGCGATGTCAAGACACTTGATTCCCCGACTCCCGAATCACGATTAGCCGAAACTCTGATATACGCTCGCGAGTTTGACTATTCAACGATCCTTCACTCCATCGACATTTCGGATTTCGCAATATCGCGAATCCTGATGCGATGTTTTCAGCACTTTACTTTTCGCGAACTCCGAAATGGTGTGCCACCTGTCCACTCGCTGACTCCTGTGGCCCCACACTATTCCTTTGGCTGTCGGGATATCGCATTTCACAATTTCGCGAACCTTGCTACCAAATCCTCGACTCCTCCTCTCATGAAATCCCGATAGGCTATTCCGTGAGTGATCCAATGACTCTGACTGTCTTGAATCAACGACTCTATCCCTCTTGAGCTCAAACTTTATGAAATACTGCCTGTATCTTCCCTGCTCCTCCGCGAGATCTAAAGGCTCCGGGATTTCGCTAATCCTCCCCAGAGAATTACGACCGTTCGTTCCTCCTTGGCAATTTCTGTGAATGACCAAGTGTTCCTCTGTGGAACTCGTCCACCTGCGGCGAAGACTTACGACGCTTCTTACCAACTTCAAGTCACAGCTTCCCTGCGCTGTCCTTCAAAAAATTCGAAGGCCTTATACTTCTTGAGCTTTTCCATGGCTTTCAAGTCCTCAGAAAACCCTTTGAACACACTCCTTGCAGCAAACTTTCAAACACCTTCAAGTGCTTGAATTTCCCTTGACTTTGCACACTCCTGCAACATCAGTCCTTCAATTTCTTCACTCAGGTTTGCAACCTTGAGACTTCGCTCGGCCTGCACACTCCTTGCACGGCTTTTGTGCCCAGCTGCCCCTTTTGGGTGAATGAGAACAAAAGTTAAACTATCCGAGTCCTTTGTCAACGCACTCCTTGTAGACACTTCAACTGCACTCCTTGTAGACACTTCAAATGCACTCCCTCTTGCGCTCTAAAACTGTCTAATCTAGAATTAAATTCTATCTACCTGCATTAAATACTATAAATTCCTTCTACCTACTAAGGACGAGAGCGATCCGCTCAAGGTCTGTTTACAATTTACAAGTGCGCTTCATTTAATTATCACATTTAAAGTTGCCGCATCAACTTCAAAGAAATTTAAAAATTTGTGCTGGCGATGTCCAGCTGTCTTATGCTTTTGCGCTGGCTCGCTTGATGTTGGTGATGCTCCTGCATCAGTTTGTTTGCAAATTTCTAAATTGTGGAAGTCCAGGTACTAGTCCCAGGTGGCGGAACAATGGAAACGCAATGTCATATCCGCCTATGTAGGAATCCATGTTTCAAAAAAGAAAAACATAGAGAAAAGAGAAACTAGAAAATTTCAGAAAAACGAGTAATACACACTAAATATGTACTTAGCCACTTTTTGAATCGCGGGTTCTCGGACAGGCGAGCTCTAAATTGGGTATCCATTGTTCCTTGGCCTACAAATAGCTTTCATAATTCCGCGATATACAAATTGGCCAGCGGACCTATGGGGTGGCTTGTTCAAAATTGCACTCATTTCTTTTCTTTTCATACAAAGAGTACTCGGAGTTCCACGATATACAAATTGATAGACGGACTCCAGGGCTGGTGGCCTCGAGCATGCGATTTACTATGGATGTTAATCCCTATTAACTATTGGACATTATCTAAAGACATTCTTTTGAATACTAAATTATTAATATTAAATATTGATATTGTACAATTTAATTAGACAAGGAGATTTGTACAATATGAAACAGGGAAGCGGTCGGTCGGTTGGGATGTTGATATAAAAGTAACTGAAATCTGAATACATGAATCTGCCAACTTCCTTACGAAGAAATTTTCTAAAAAGAATGAGAAATACATAAAATATATTTTTATAAAGTACGAACATAAAATTTTATAGAGCATGTATTGTTCTCGCATTCCATACTTAAGCCAATCTTTGGATCACGGGTACTCGTGTTGGCGGGCTCAAAACTGGGCCTCTATTGTTCTTTTAGCTACAAATAACACCCAAGAGTTCCGCGATATTCAAATTGACAGGCGATCTTGCAGGCTAGGTCGCTCAACATTGCATTTCTATTGTTCTATGTCGTTCAAACAACACTCAGAGTTCCGCCATATACAAATTCATAGATGGACTCCAGCGCTGGTGGGCCCAACCTTGCGAGTGTTTACGAATGGTGATCCCTATGAACTATGTAACACTACCAATGGCCTCACGGGCTGTCGGGCTCAAAATTGGGGCTTTCTTGTTCCGTGCCCTGCAAATAACACCCATAGTTCTGCGATATACAAATTGAGAAGAGGATTTGCAGACTATTTCAATTTTAAGGGCCTCATGTTTATGTAATAACACAATTGGGCTTGGGATAGTTTACATTCATTTCTTACAATATCAAACGGAGAAGCGGTCGGTCGGGTTAGTGATCTAAAAGAAATTGAAACCTCAAGTCGTGAATCTGCCAACTTTCGCAGGTAGAAGTTTTCTGAAAAATGACTAACACATACTAAGTATGAACTCTTACAAGGTATGGACACGAGGTTCTTATAGAGTTTGTACGGATCCCGCATTCCATACTTGGCCACTTTTTCAATTGCGGGTTCTCAGTTTGGCGAGCTCAAAGCTGGGTCTCTATTGCTATGTATGCTACAAATAACACCCAGAGTCCCGCGATATACAAATTGTAGTGCTATTGTTTTGTGTCTTCTAAACATGATTCAGAGGAAATGAGTAGTACATAGTAAAGATGTAATTCTAAAAACTATGGACATGGGATTTTATAGAGCATGTAGATATCTCTCATTCCATACTTAGCTACTATTTGGACGGCGGGTTCTCGTGCTGCCAAGTTCAAAATTGGCCCTTTGTTGTTCTGTGTCCTACAAATACCATCCACATTTCCACAATATACAAATTGACAAGTAGACTTGCCAGCTATTTGAATTTTAAGGGCCTCGTATTCATGTCATAGCACAATTGGACTTGGGTCAGTTTATATTCGTTTATTACAATATCAAACGAGGAAGCGGTCAGTTGGGCTGGTGATATAAAAGTAAGTGAAATCTGAAGTCGCGAATCCACCAACTTCCGCACCTACAAGTTTTCTGAAAAACAAGTAATACATACTAAGTATGTACTCTTATAAACTATGGACATGAAATTTTTATAGAGCATGTATGGATCCGCCATTCCATATTTAGCCACTATTTTGGAGTGGGGGCTCTTGGGATGACAGGCTGAAAATTGGGCCTTTATTGTTCCGCGCTCTATAAATAGAACCCACAATTCTACGATATACAAATTCACAAGCGGACCTGTGGGCTGGCTGGATCAACATTGCACTTTCATTGTTCCATGTCCTCTAAATAGCACTTGGAGTTCTGTGATATATAGATTGACAGATGGACTCGAGGGATGGCGGGTTCAAGTTTTCCATTGATTACGGATGGTAATCCATATCAACTATTTAACATATCTAAAAAAATTATTTTCAATACTAAATTTTTAATATTAAATATTTATATTGCAGAATTCAATTAGATGAGAAAGTTTGTACAATCTGGTCAGGTGAGCAATATAAAAGTTTTCTGGAAAACGAGCAATATATATTAAACATGTACTTTTATAAAGTATGGACATGACATTTTATAGAGCATATGCGGATCCCTCATTCCATACTTAGGCACTTTTTGGATGGCGGGTTCTTGGCCTAGTGGGATGAAAAGAGCCTCTATTGTTATGTGTACTACAAATAGCACCCATATTTCCACGATATACAAATTGACAGGCGGACTTGTGGGTTGGTTGGCTCAACATTGCACTTTTATTGTCCCATAGCGATTCTGTATTAATTCCATATTTAGCCACTTTTTTGGATCGGGGGATCTCGGGCTGGTGGGATGAAAATTGGGACTCTATTGTTTTGTGCTCTACAAATAACACCCACAATTTCGCGATACACAAATTGACAAGAGGACCTGCGGGCTGGATAGCCCAACATTGCACTTTCATTGTTCCGTGTCCCCCCAAATAGCACTTGGAGTTCCGCGATATACAGATTGACAGATGGACTCGAGGGATGGCGGGTTCAAGTTTTCCATTGTTTACAGATGGAAATTGCCATCAACTATCTAACATATCTAAAACAAATATTTTGAATGATAAATTATTAATATTAAATATTGATATTGCATAATTTAATTAGACGAGAAAGTTTTTACAATCTGGTCAGGCGAGCGATATAAAAGTTTTTCGACAAACGAGCAATACATAGTAAACATGTACCTTTATAAAGTATGGACATGAGATTTTATAGACCATATGCGGATCCATCATTCCATACTTAGGAACTTTTTGGATCGCAGGTTCTCGGTCTAGGGGGCTGAAAATTGAGCCTCTATTGTTCTGTCTCCTACAAATATCACCCAGAGTTCCACCATATACAAATTGACAGGCAGACTTGTGAGCTAGTTGGCTCAACATTGCACTTTTATTGTCCCATGCTGATTCCGTATTAATTCCATATTTAACCACTTTTTTGGATCGGGTGCTCTCGGTATGGTGAGCTAAAAATTGGGCCTCTATTGTTACACGCTCTACAAATAGCATCCACAATTTCATGATATACAAATTGACAAGGGGACATGCGGGCTGGTTGGCTCAACATTGCACTTTCAATGTTCTGTGTCCTCCAAATAGCACTCGGAGTTCCGCGATATACAGATTGACAGATGGACTTGAGGGCTGGCGGGTTCAAGTTTGCCATTTTTTACGGATGGTAATCCCTATCAACTATTGAACATATTTCAAAACATTATTTTCAATACTAAATTATTAATATTAAATATTGATATTGCAGAATTTAATTAGACGAGAAAGTTTGTAGAATATGGTCGGGCGAGTGATATAAAAGTTTTCCGACAAACGAGCAATACATAGTAAACATGTACTTTTATAAAGTATAATATGTGGATCCCTCATTCCATACTTAGGAACTTTTTGGATAGCGAGTTCTCGACATGGCGGGTTGAAAATTTAGCCTCTATTGTTTAGTGTCTTACAAATAGCACCAATACTTCCGTGATATACAAATTGACAGACGGAATTGCAGACTGCTTGGCTCAACATTGCACTTTTATTGACCAGTGTCCTCCAAACAACACTGCAGACTTGCGGGCTGGCTGGGTCAACATTGCACTTTCATTGTTCTGTTTCCTCCAAATAGCATTCGGAGTTCCGCGATATACAAATTGATAGATGGACTTGAGGGCTGGCAAGTTCAAGTTTTCCATTGTTTACAGATGGTTATCCCTATCAACTATCTAACATATCTAAAAACATTATTTTCAATACTAAATTATTAATATTAATAATTGATATTGCAGAATTTAATTAGACGAGAAAGTTTGTACAATCTAGTTGGGCGAGTGATATAAACGTTTGTACAATAAACATGTACTTTTATAAAGTATAATATGCGGATCCCTCATTCCATACTTAGGCACTTTTTGGATCGTGGGTTCTCGTCCTGGCAGGCTGAAAATTGAGCCTCTATTGTTCTGTGTCCTACAAATAGCACCCAAACTTTTGCGATATACAAATTGACAGGCGGACTTGGGGACTGTTGGGCTTAACATTGCACTTTTATTGTCCAGTGTCCTCCAAACAACACTCGGAGTTCCGCGACATACAAATCGACAGGACTCTACGACTGGCGGGTTCAAGATTGAAATTGTTTAGGGATGGTCATCCTATCTAACTTTATCTACAAATATTATTTTCAAATACTAAATTATTAATATTAAATATTGATATTGTACAACTGAATTACATTAAATTATTAAAGGATGTTAAATCGCTTATTTTTTTAAAAAGTGAAGGAAACAAAAGAAAGTTTTTTTAAAATTCTATCACCGCAAGCATAACAAGGACCAATTTGAATTTTAAGGGCCTCTTGTTCATATGATAGAACAATTTCAATCTGCACAATATATATTCGTTGATGTCAAATTATTCTAGGACATTAATTTTACCAAGTTCATCAACTAAGCAAAAATGCCAAAACCATGACCAATTTGAATTTTAAGGCCTATTGTGGATATGATAACACAATTTCACTTCGCACACTATATATTCGTTGATTCCAAATTATTCCAGGACAGTAATTTGACCAAGTTCATCGATCAAGGAAATCTGCTAAAACAAGCCACATACTATATTTGCGTCACAACGCCATAGAAATTATCAGGCGGATTTATGGGCCAGTTGGCTAAAAAATTCAATTATATTGTTCCGTGTCCTCTAAAAACAGTTTGAGTTCCGCGGTATACAAATTGACAGACAAATCACATAACCAAGAACCAACCAAACTTCAAACAGGCCGCAAGCAAGTTCTCAGAAGGTTCCATAGAGCAGAACCCATCGACCTTTGCACCAAACTATTTGATATGCAAATAAAAGACGTCACCACATTTGTTTTCTCTTGCATCTGGTATATGTTTCCAGTAGAAAATAACCGGGACATGGGATATATGGGGTTTGCTGCCATGCTAATCTTATGCGCGTGAAATCCCAACTAGCCAAGTCTGATGAACACTCATTTGGATGTTGAAAAAATATTACAGAGACACATGAGGTATTTTCGCTTCATGCCAAAG